>PVLD010011635.1:0-64274 GCA_004027595.1 Dinomys branickii
GGAGGGATCGAGCTGTCTGTATTCTCGGGACGCCAGGACCCAGCAAATCCCTCTCTCCCGCGCGGCTCGCCCGACACGCGCGAAACGTGGGACCGCCGGGCGTCTCCGCCACCAACAAGCCGATCTCTGTCGGGAGCCGCCGGGGGGCTGCACGGGCTCGGGTGGCGGGAGGGATCGAGGCGGCCGCGCTCCCACTGCGCTTGGACCGATCCCAGCTTCTTCCCCGCGGGGATCGTCCCCGGCTCCCAGCGTCTGGGACTTTCCCACGTCTCGCCCCGGCAGCCTGGTCCGCCCTACCACATCTCCCCCGGCATCTCAGAGAAATACGCCCAGTTTAAACTTCCCAGCCGAGGTCCCGGCATTCACGTTCACCAAGTCTGTCTCGAGCTGGTGGTGTTTATCAAGGAGGCTCGCTCCCTTGCTGCTCACCTGGTCGCCATCTTCCCCGGATCCAAGTTGCTTCAGTTTTAACAGTTTAGTTTCTTTACCTGCAAAATAAGTGTTCTAATTATAGCACACATTTTGGCACTTTCCAGGTTTTTCAGAATCCTTCTTCATTTTGCTTAGAGGCACCTGGTGTACCTCTCAGGAAATTTTCAGCAGACTGTGGCTGTGGTGGAAACATGCCTCTAGGAGCCTCCTTCACTCTGTTTGCATTTACGAAGGAAACCCAGAAGACAGATTCTTTCTCTTCCTGTACATGAGCATAACCTTAAGATAGGATATGGGCAGAGCTTGACCAAACAAAGGCTGACTCCAGGACTTTCAGGCTAGAGAAAGTCACACAAAGCAGAGATGTTTAGAGGTGAGAGTCATCCCCACAGAGGGAATCTGAGAGGGAAAAGATGAAAAACAGAATCACAGCATAACCTTCACCTGGGTTTCTATTATCTGTGCTCAAAAATATTTTTCTTCCCAGCCTATTTAATAAAACCTAATAAATTCCAATTCTTGAGCATCCTTCATTTTTTTCCTAAATAATTCACTTTACCTGATCATAAATATAGTTCTGCTATTTATAATCCAGTGTTGTAGAATACTGACTTATATAATAATAATAGTCATGACAAAATTATTTAATCCATCTGAAGTTCTTAGATAACTGACATTGTCAGTCTTAATGTTAATAGTTGATTTATTATATGTATCACTTTTTGCTAGTTTTTCACAATAGATTTTTGAACAAAGCAATTATTTGTGTTTGATGCATGCTCCTTAAGAACACTTCTGTGTGCAAAACATTGCTACCCATCTAGCCAAAAATGCCTGGATCTCTTTTAATTTCTTACTTCATCCAGAACCTTAACAATGTGCTTAACCTATGGGCCTTTCAGTAAATATCTGTGGAATTAATGAATGAATATAACTCTGAATGAATACTAAATAAGGGCATTTTAATTTTTCTCCTACCTTGCTATAATTTTTTACTATGTTTACAGAACTTTGTAGTATATGAAACCAAAAGCCAAACAAGATGAATATTAGTCAGATTTCCACTGCTAAACTCAGTAACTGCTACCCATAACTTAAAGAAGGAAAAGTCTGTCACTGGCTCTTCTTTATCCTCTGTGATCTACGGGCTCCAAATCTGAGGAAGAAAGCAGCTCAGCAGGCAGGCAAAACAGTTCCAGAGACGTTCACAAAGTGGAGTTCATGTAGCACCGCTATGACCCACCCAGACACACCCAGGAGCATGCTTTATTGATGGGCGGGTTGTTTTTTAATTGAATGAAATTGATGCATGAAGATTACTGCTTACAATCTACCCCTTGTCAAGTCTACACCCAAGCAAATTTCCTTAAACCATACTCAATCTCCAAAGACAATAACAATTCCATCTATTCCACCACAACGATCTCAAGACCAACTGAAAACACAATAAACCCTTCTCCAATGTCTCAGCAATTCCAGCATTTTTCTGAAGTCTAAGGCTAAACCTTTTCTGAGACTCAAAGTAGACTTTTATCTGTGAACTTCAGGAGCAATCAAAAACATGTTATAGAATCCCAAGGTTCAATGCAAAGGGTAAATATTCCCATTCCAAATGAGCTGAATAGGAGGATAGAAAAGTAGCTTTCCAAAACAAGACTAAAATCCATCAGGGCAAGTGTTGTGTCCTATAGCTCCATGTCTGGCATCTTGGGCAGAGGGTGGTAGAAACTGAGACCCATGGAGCTTGGATTGTCCTACAGTTCTGGCTTCCCTGTTACGCACTGCATGGCCTCTCTCTTGGCTGGTTTAATTCACAGCCTGTAGCTTTTCTCAGGGAAACATTCCACCACCCTCCATCTCTGACTCCCTGGTGTTTCCACGCTATCGTTGCCTTCACTCACACATAGACTGACCTCTCAGGGTTTCCTTGTTTGGTCATTAAGGTTGTCTTCTGAAATTCGGGAGGAAGCGCCCTAACCCCACAAGCCTTGCATTCTAGAATCACATGGATGATGTCAATGCTTCTTCTAGTGGAGAAAGCAGCAAGACTCCCTAGGACCAGGCTTCTGCCCTCCTGGAAGGCTGAGTATGGTAAAATAAATCCCAAGGACTCCTGAAATTCCCTAGGAGTCCTTTCTCCAACAAGCTTCCCTAGGACTCATTTCTCCGAACAAAGGTTGACAGTTTTGTGTCCTTAAACCTGCCATTCCTGGGGTCTTGCTGACTCCTACAGTGTTTACAAAGCATGTTTCTTCTTATCTCGTATAGAAGGACAAGGATGGCCCCAGATAACTGATAATTTGTGGTCCCCAACAACTGGGTGATAATGGCAGCAATGTATAAAAAAATTATAAAGAGAAGATAGAAGCTGATAAAGAATATTAAAGAAAAAATATTTTCAGAAATAAAGCCCCTCTACCCTCAACACACATAATGTCGAAGAACAATGGACTATTTCTTAAGAAAAATAAAAGTTAGGAAGGATACAATTGTTCAGTATTAAAAATCAATGAAGAAGAGATTGAAAAGCTGAATTTCTGGAAAATGGAAGGGGACATAGGCAAAGAAGGTCCAATACCCATATCACATGTAGGTCTTAATTAACACAACAAATTAATGAAACAGAAAGTGTATTAGAGTGTGACTAAATGCCTGATGATATAGTTCAGTGATATAGATGTCATTCCACTTAATATGTCTGCTGTTCAGGAAGGCTGAAAAAGAATATACCAAAGTAATATAGATGATTTTCTCATTGGAGGAAACAAAGCAAGTACAATCACATGATTATAATGAGAGAATTCAAAATCAGGATCCAAACAAAACAGGCTTCAATTATGACCTATACTGAAGCAAGGAAATTATGTCTGGTTCATTGGATTCACAATGATATGGAAAAGTGAAAACAAATACAGAAACAAAACCTCATATATAGTCTGAATGGTCCTAAGGAATTTAACTAATGAAGAGGAATCAACTTTTATTTTGGAAATTAAAATTTATGCTTCATGTATGAACTGTTATATAAGCTTATGAATAAGTTAATAAGAAAATATCTATTCATGATTTGAAGACAAGCAAAAAATAAGCAAAAAATCATCATTTTGCAACCATACAGTTATCACTTCTGGGCAATTATTACCAAATGATTTTTGATATCATAGAAAGATAAGATGTTGCATATCTTCCAATAAAGTAGTTTCATCAAAAAATTCCCCAACTGTCATCAACATTTAAAGCTAATGAAATGCAAAAGACAAAGGAAAGTATATATAAATAACATATGAAAAGAAATTAGCCATATCCAAACTGTAGTAAACTGATTAGAAAAAAACTCCAGTACAGTTAGCAACAGTAACAAAGATTGTAAAAGAAAAAGAAAGAGTTGATGGAGAAAGAGCTATAAGTTGAAAGGGACATAGAAGATAGAAACATTGAAGCATAAAGCCTTTATTTTTGTTTTTTTAAATTTCAATGCATATAATCAAAGAAGCAGAAAAGATGAGATGGAGAGAAAAATGGAAGAAAAAAGCATGAATAAAGATTATTATATAATTGAGATACATGAAAAATAAAATATTTAATGATATTAAATATTACTATTAAGTTGTTTAATGTGATGATGAAATTACATGAAAATTTCTTCACTTTTACTAGTATATGTAGATAACATGGGTTTCTTTGGAGGAATAAGCATGATTACACATAAATATTGATGAGTATACAGGGTTACAGATGGACAAAATTGGTATCAGTAGACCTTTTGTATAATTTGATGAAGTGTACATAAAAATGTATCATACTGCTACATCCTGCGTGCTTGAAGTTTTTGATTAAAAATATTTAAAAGAAAAAGTACATTTGTTAATGTGCAGTTTTAAAAGTTTAATCTCTATATTTTTAACTATGATATTTAAATGTATATACTTCTATATCCAATAAAATTATAATTCTATTTAAAATATTTTATTATAGGCATATAGAAATTTACTATATTTACTAATATATATTAGTAATATACATGTCATATATTACTATATAAATCATATTTTATATATAATATACAATGAAATATATAATAATACAATGTATATGCCATATGGATATCTATATGGCATATCTAAGTGGAACCAGTGAAGAAGCTTATTTTGTATTTGTGCAGATAAACCAAACATGAAACTAGAAATTGGCATTACCGACAAAATGAAGAGCTTAGTACACATTTTTTAGAATCATTAGTTAGAAAAACAAAACCACTGCATTGATGGACTAAAAAAGCATCACCGAAATTGTGAACACATATGTATAATTTTGACAATCACTTCACATCTTTAAGTATTTGAGGTGCTATAACTTGTTTGCTATGTACATTCTAAGTATATTTTAACACACTGACTGCTCAGCATTATAAGCAGCTTTAGAAGAAAAGAGATGGACTAGAAATTCTATGGAACTTGGAGGCAGATAGCAAATGGGTTGATTACTGTCTTTGTCAGATGATGTCTGTAAATACTTGCAAAAGCTAGATAATTTTTCTAAATCTCAATTTCTTTATTTACATTGTGGAGAAAGATATTGTACATATTATACAAATTAAATATAGCATATGCTCACTAAGTAGTTATTATTAGTCAGTATTTTGGAATTAGTATATTTCTGGAATAATTCACCAACAACCTGTCGAAGGATGTCAACATGATTTTTTTTACTCTTAAAAATAAATTCTATTTATAGTCATCTTATCTGAAAGCCATTTACAGAGCAAATGAATTAACTCATCTAATGTATAAATTGCAATGTATTCACATATTCCTTTTTCACCTGTGGAAACTTCCATTCAAATCCATGCTTTTGTCTTGAGTGAAAATGAACTTAATTGTCTGCTTCATCAATGGTCACATTATCACAATGCTGCCATGAAAGTCAGTATAATTTAGTACAATTGCCATTCTGCCAGTCTCTGATTAAATTTGGGCCAAGATCAAAATTAGAAAATTGTTTTACCATTTTTCTGGCACATTGAGAGACTTGCATCCATAAGTCCTGCAGCCCATATTATTCTAACTCTATGCAATGCCATATAAATGTTTTATTCATGGCCTATATGCCCCAGACCTAGGTTTTCCAAGATTGTCTAAACATTAGAATCTACTGTGACTATTAAGAAATCTTTCATCCCAGACTGAGCCCAGAAGTTCTGACAATTGGTTTCCAGCAGAACTCACACATAAATGTTAAAAATAAATAAATAAACAAATGCTCAGATTTATTTTCGGTGAGAGTTTATTCTCCTATTAGTCAAAATTTTTAATTCATGGACCACCAGAAGTTTTGTTAATGTCTGGGAACCAGCTAGGAGTAAAGAATTGTGGGTCCCATTGCAAGTCTACTGAATAGAAAAGCCACATTCCACAAAATCTGCAAGTGAATCATATGCAAGTTTCACACTAAAAGTTGCAAAGTCTATCTCACTCAGCCTAGAATTTGCATAATTTCTACTAAAGCCATAATTGTATTTCTTTTAATGTTCATGAGTTGGATTTTTAGTAACATTAGAAGAAAACAATAGATAAAAATGAGGTGGAGGTAATATTCAGGTAAGTATAAATTATCATAACCCTAAAACAGAACACCAGCTACTCTGACAAAAAGAAACTGATAGCATTTTCTGATAGCATTTTCAAGCATCCTTGGCACTGTTGCCGTCCTCTGCTTCCCCCCCATCGTGACAATGTTGTACTCTGATTTTCTGAGTCCAAGAAATGTCAGTCCAATCCTCAGATTTGTAATTGAGCATTTATACCAGCAGAATAATTTTAACAGATTGAGTCAAGTAACTGACTTTGAGTCTCAAAATACACATTAATATCCATTAATAAATAAATATGGCATTCATTTCATGATCATATGCATTTGTGCAAAAGTGTCATAAATCCACATGCCCCAATCTCCAACTCTTTGCCTTGAGAAGTGTGAAAAAAGTCTTTCACTATCCTAAGGAGACTTACAAAATGTGGAAATTTTATTAAACGTTGTTGCTTTCATTCTTTCCTTTCTTTAACTCCACAACAAAGTAACACATTTAAAAATATATATGGTCACAGAATTACCCCATGAAAGGTCTCCAAAAATATCGCATTGCATTACAACAAACAATAAAACTCAGCTTTGTAGTATAAATTTTTTAACTTTATTTTTCTTATTTTATTAAATACATTCATACAATTTGGATATGAAAAATATTGTGCACAGCCCCCAGGAAGGAAGCATTTTCCGCCTTGCTGTTTGTCACGAGAAAATAGCATCATATATTCCAATAGCAAAAAAAATGGCCTGGCTGAGAATACAGTATAATAATCATTGCATATTACATATGATCAGAGCTTACGTGTGATGAGGTTTCACTGTTCACTCAAAAGAAAAATCTTATCATTGCATCACTAAGGAATCTTAGAAGAAAAGTACACTCAAAAATTAAATTTAACTAAACCCTTGCTGCCTGCTGTACTTTTGTGGGTGAAGATCCCCAAAAGTTCATGTTTAAACTTCTTGATCCAGGGTATTGGAGTATTATCTGAGCCTAGCGCATGAGGGCACTTGTGAGAATTCTCTAGGTTATGGAGGTATAACCACAAAGAAGAGTATAGGACCTTGGTCTCTTCATCTGTCAGGATTGTGGCTAATGATCATGAAAGGAAAGAGCTCTTAAAAATGATAAAGTATCAGGTAATAATAATTCAACAGCCACAAGACAATGCAAAGAAAAATAACATAAGAAGAACTGGTATCAGTGAAAAAGCAGGAGTTAACACAAATACATTAAAAAAACTATTTTCAGAAGTAATAGCAGAAAATTTCACAAATATGAGAAAAAAATATGACAGACAAATAAGTGAGGAATACAAGAATTCAGTTTGCCACAAACAAAATTAATTTATGCACAGACATAGAATATTCAGGATCAAAGAATCTCAACACAAGAACAGAATATTGAAAGCTGTTAGAGAAAAGAAACATCACCTATAAAGGAAAGCCCATCAGAATCACAGCAGACTTTTCATCACAAACCGTCAAGTCTAGAAGAGCTTGGAGAGAAGTATTTCAAATCCTGAAAGAAAATAACTGCAATTCCAGATAGATGTACCCTGCAAAACTACCTTCCAAAATTAATGGAGAAATAACATACTTCATGGCAAAGAACAAATGAAGAACTTCACGACCACAAATCCAACCCTACGAAGGGTAAAGAAAGATATTTTAGACAGAGATACCGATGACCAATACTCCAAGAACAAAAACAGAAAGAATCCACCAGGTAAGGAAAACAATTAAATAGAGGGAAAAAGCAGGAAATCAATAGCTGGAAAATAACATGACAAAGACAAGCCAATATATGACAGTTATAACCATCAATGTAAATGGCCTTAATTCACCCATCAAAAGAAACAGACTAGAACAATGGATCAAGAAACAAGTTCCAACAATAAGTTGAATATAAGAAACACAGCTAACTCGAAAGAAATTCATGGCCTAAAAGTTAAAAAGTGGAAAACAATATTCCGTGCAACAGCAATCCAGAAAAAAAGTAGGGGTAGCTATTCTGTTTGCAGACAATGTGATTTTCAAACTAAGCATTATCAAAAGAGATAAAGAAGGTCACTACATACGTGTTAGGAGAAAATTTCATGAAGAAGAAATAATAATCAGAAATATGTATGCACCAAATACAGGAGCAACCAACTGTATAAGGCAATTATTAACAGACATGAAAAATCAAATAATCAATAATACAGTTATAATGGGAGAACATAATACCACAATGTCATAAAGAGAGAGATTAACTAGACAAAAAAACAACAAAGAAATATTGGAAGTGAACCAAACCTGCAAACAAATGCACTTGGCAGATGTTTTCAAAGTGCTCCACGAAACATCATCTGAATAAACATTCTTCTCAGCAGTACATGGGATGTTCTCTAAAATAGACCATATACTAGCCCACAGAACATGCTTAAAGATATGTAAAGGAATTGAAATTATCCCATGCATACTATCTGAACATAGTGTAATGAAATTGAAATAAATGGCAAAAGAAACTGCAAAACTCCCATGAGTACATGGAAATTCAATAGTACCTTCCAGAACAACTAATAGATCATAAATAAAATTAAAGAAGATACTAAGGCAATATCTACAACTAAATGAAAATGCAGACTCAACATATAAAAACCTGTGGAACACAATGATAACTGTCCTAACAAGGAAATTTATATCAGTGAATTCTCACATCAGGAAAACTGAATGGGCAAAAATAAACAATCTAATGTTGCCCTTCAAATTCCTAGAACAAAACAGCAAGTCAAGCCCAAAGCCCACAGAGGAAATTATAAAGATCAGAGTAAAAATTAATGCAATGAGTATAAGAAGACAAGACAAAGAATTAATGATTCAAAGAATTGGTTGTTTGAAAGAATAAATAAAAATTGAGAATACCCAGCCAACCTAATAAAAAAAAAAAAAAAGAAAAACTAAAATCTATGCAATGAGGAAGGAAAAGGTTGAAACCATTACCAATCTTATGGAAATTTAGAAGATCATCAATACATATTTCAAAAATCTTTACTCACATATGATAGAAAACCCAGAAGAAATGGACAGATTCCTAGATATGTATGAATTACAAAAGCTGAATCAAGAAGAAATAAAAATTCTGAAAAACCCAATAGTGGATTGATAACTGGTGGTCAATTTGTAAGCCCCAGCTGAACTGAGTAAGCGTGGTGCTGGGTGTGGGAGGCCCACGTGGGGACTGTTGCCAGCAGCATAAGAGGCAGAACTGAGAAGGAGAAGGAGGCTGCTGGGAGCTGGTAGAAGCTGTAAGGAGCTGTTGGTTTTTTGGAGGAGTTTGTCATGCTGGCTTTCCTAATGAACTTGGCTGTTTTTATCCTCCAAGGAGCTCAGGATTTTACTGGCACTGAGAATAGCTTTGGTTCACTTTGGGGGAGCTCTGGTCCTCACGCTGAGCATTGCTTCCTGGGTCCAGAGGGAAAGAAAGTGCACAGTTTAGTCTCCTGAAGAAGCTTGTCTCCTTGGCTTTCCTGGTAGGAACTCAGCTTTCCTGATCATCAGAGGAGCTTGAGACCTCGTGGATGCTGAGGATGGCTGTGGATCTTTCAGGGGAGCTCTTGTTTTTACATTGCACATCACTTCCTGGCTCCAGTGCAGATCCTGCAGCCTGCTAGCACAGATCCTTCAGCCTGCTGGCACAGACTTCCTAGATTCCACCACTGAGCTTTGAACTGTCGCAGCACAGATCCATGAAACTAGGCCTGCTTGAGATATTGTTATGGGCTCTGGGCCTCCAGTTGGATTCATGGGAGACATTGTTATGAGCGCTAGATATTCAGCTGGATTCGTGCAGGACACTTCCATGGAATCAGGTCTTGACTAGTTTCCTTGATCTTAGTGTGTGGAGAAATTTCCTGCACTCTCTTTGTTTATCATTCTTTGGGTGACTATTATAAATAATCTTATAAAATATGTGTACTGTATTATGTTGTTCTCCCTTGCCCCAAACCAACACATACACCATATCAACAGAGCCAAAAACAAAATTCACATGATGATTTTAATGGATGCAGAAAAAGCTTTTGACAAAGTCCATAATTCATTCATGATAAATGACCTACAAAAAATGGGAATAAATGGTATTTATTCCAACCTAATAAAAGCCACCTATGACAAATCAATAGCCAATATTTTACTAAATGGACAAAAATTAAAAGCTTTCACTTTAAAATCAGGAACAAGACAAAGGTGTCTACTGTCACCACTCCTGTTTAATATATTTCTAGAAAAATTATCCAAAGCAATTAGACAAGAGAAAGAAATAAAAAGGAATTAGGATAGGAAAAGTAAATTATCATTACTCACAGAAGGTATGATCGTCTACACAGACCCAAAAATTATCATTACTCACAGAAGGGATGGTGGTCTATATAGACCCAAAAAACTCCAGCAAAAGCCTTCTAGATTTAATAAACAAGCAGCATACCTGGATACAAAGTCAACACCCCAAAATTAATAGCATTCCTATATATATACAACAAACTCACTGAGAGAGAAATTAGGGAAATCACATTTTTCACAATAACATCGAAACAAATGACATACATAGGTATCAATCTAAAAAAAGAAGTAAAAGATCTAGACACTAAAAATTATAGTACTCTGAAAATGGAGATTGAAGAGGATATCAGAAAATGGAAATATATCCCTAGCTCATGGATAGCAAGAACAAACTTTGTGAAAATGGTCATAGATGCAAACTGTTACACAGATTTAAACTTATCCTGATCAAAATACCATTAGCATTCTTCAGAGGACTAGAGAAAACATTTCTAAAATTCATTTGGAGAGCCCTAGAGACCTAAAATAGCAAAGGCAGCCCTGGGCACCAAAGGCAAGGCAGGAGGCATCACAATCCCCGACATAAAATTATTCTACAGACCTCCTGTGATAAAACCAGCATGGTACTAGCAAAAATATGGACCTGAGGATCAAAAATGGAACAGATTAGAAGATACAGACACAGTTACAGACATGCTCAGCAACATTATCTTTGACGGAGAGACCAAACATGTTCACTGGAATAAAGATAGCCTCTTTAATAAATGATGCTGGGGAAAACTGGCTTTCTACATGCCGAAGACTAAAACTAAACCCATGTCTATAACCAGGCATGAAAGTAATGTCAAAATGGATCAAAGACCTAAATATCAAAACAGAAACACTAAATCTACTAAATGAGAAAGTAGGCAGAAATTTGAAGATACAGCTGTAGGCGGGGAATTCATGAACAAAACCCAAACCGCACAGGAATTTCTCCAAAGATTTAATAACTGGGATCTCATCTCATTAAACAGTTTTTACACAGCAAAAGAAATCACCGACAGAGTGAAAAGACAACCCACAGACTGGGAAAATACTGTAGCCAACTGCCCCTCAGATGACTGTTCTCTAGAACATAGAAAGAAATGAAAAATCTCTGACTCAAATTCAAAGACCCAATAAAAAAATGGACAACTGAGATGAATACACACTAGTCAGATGAAAAAATACAAATGGCAAATAAATATTTGAAAAAACATTCAACATGATTTGTCACTTGAGAGATACAAATTAAAACAGTACTGAGATTCCATCTCACTCTCATTCAGAAACCAACCACTAATAAATGCTGAATCGGCTGTGGGGAAAAAGAAAGCCTTCTCCACTGTTGGTGAGAGACAAATTTGGTGCAACCACTTTGGAATTAAGTATGGAGATGTCTCCAAACACTAGGATTAAATGTCTCATTTGACCCACCTATTCCCCTTCTGAATATCTTCCCAGAATATTTAAAAACATCATCCTCCCATGATGTGTGTGCATCCATATTTATAGCAGCACAATTTGTAATAGCTAAATCTTGGAAACAGCCCAAATGCTCAACAAAGGAATAGACAAAAATGATATGTTTTTTTTTATCTTTTTTTTTTTTTTTTGTGGTACCGGGGATCGAACTCAGGACCTTGCACTTGCCAGGCAAGTGCTTATTCAACTGAGCTATATCCCCAGCCCCGATATGTTATTTTTATACAATGGAGTAGTACTCAGCCATAAAGAATGACAAGCTTGTGAGTTTTATAGGAAAATGGATGCAACTTGAGATCATACTCACAAGTGAAAAAAATCACTGTCATGTGTAAACATCATATTGTCTCTCTGCTGTGAGAAATTGAAGGAGTAAATAAGGTATAGATTATACAATAGAGATTGTGAAATGGGAAGTAATTGCTTAAAAGGAGAAAAGGAACTGGAGGAAGAAAGAAAGGAATGGAAAAGGGAAAAATGCAAGGTAGCTGTACTATTAGAGTCTCTTTGTTAATTAAAAAGGAAGGTTTGTGCTAATATTGATAGAAGAATGTTTATGACCATATCTTTTACTTTGAGTAACTACTTTGAAGATGACAATATACAATATACTAACCATTGTTATTCTTCTATTGTTTTGTTATGAAATTGTTTTACCTTTTCAGTAAAATGAAAAATAAAATAGGTACAACTAAATAAAATGCAGTGTACATTATTTTTAGAAAACTACTTTCAGCATGTCTAGAATATTATTAGGCTATCATGAAGGATCAAGAATTATGTCAGTAAGGTATTTGAAAAGAGGTATAAATTTTAATGATGAGCAGTTACTCTTTAGGGGCTGTACAATTTTAGGTATATTGTCTCGTTATACTAACAGTGTGTTGCAGAATATATGAAACAGACTTCCCTAACTTTCCATCAATAATTCACTAGACGTTTGGAAAAATTTATATCAGTCTGTACTGATGTATTTGCAATGCTGGCTTTATATATATAATTTAATAAAGAGCACCTATGTGTGTGTGCATATATGTATACACACATATCTATATCTCTCTATATACATGTATATAGAGAGATATAGATATATATACTTTTTAGTGTTTTGTATATGGTATTTCCCTGGATAGCATAAGTCTCATTTCTTGCTCACTCTCTCTACTGAGCCAACAACCTATGAAATCTGTGTTGCCAATAAACTGTAAGCAATGTCAGCTGATATCTCTAAAGTAGAAACATTTTAATACTGAAAACACACACTGCCAGGGCACTTATCTAAAGCTTTATTTGTAATATGAAGAATTAATTTGGAGAACAGAGGAGAAATTTTATTTGTTTCCTCTAAGCCAGAAACACATATGCATTTTATGGCTCAACTTTTATTTGGTGATTTTATACATGTGTGTATCTGCGTATGTCTCTCAAGAGGACTATATTCCAATTTCTTTTTATTCCTTTAAGGCTTTTACATCACTCATGCAAAGTGGGATTTCTCCCAGGTATACTCCCGAGATGGCTGCGTCAGTAAAACTTCATCACATCTAATTTATAGTTTATTTCCCTGAGTTTCAAGTCGAAAATTATTGTCCTTCCCAGATCTTTATGATCAACACATTTATTGCTGACAGAGCTTTGCTTAAATATCCACTTATATGTAATCTGATCTCTTCAAAATCATTCTCTTAAATTTTATTTTCTAATCTCTGCAACAGGCAGCATCTTTCTTGGCTGTGTTTCTCACGTCTTCAGCATAAGCACTCCCCATCCGTTTCAGGAAATACACAGGGCAGATTCATCTTACAGAAAGCTTTCAACCATAAACTTTAATCACACTCTAAATAGCCTCAAAATGGAATTTCTTCTTTAATTAAGAAGATGTTACTCTGTACATCATAATTGAAATGCATCAAAAGTTCCTTGTTAAAGCTCAAGATATATTACAAAGCTATTCTACAGTAGAGCTGCAGGGCTTTGGTAATTGGACGGATGACAGAGGAAATTCTAGGGAAAGTTATGTCACTTGGAATACCAGCGATGGAGCAGCTTATTTAAATTTATTAAATAAATACTAGAAGCAATTATGAAAACTAATTAGGAAAATTTAGGTACTAGAAATCATTAGGGAAACTTGTCAAATCATGTTTTGTTTTATTGTTAGAATGCAACACAAGTACAATCAAGCACAGCACAGCAGCTTTGGCCTCTCAGTGTATATGCATGTATGAGTATACTGATGCATGGAACAAAATTCAGTATTTTGAACAATATCACAAGTATGCACTTTAAACTCACCAAAATGGAGAGTTCTGAAGAAAGAATCACCATTAAGACAAATTAAATTTTTTCACTGAAATTTGACACAAGGAATTTACTTTAAATGACCAAAGCGCTCCAGAATGGCACTATTATTTTGAAGGTTCCAAATTATCAGTTGTCCCATTTTTTCTCTTTCACAGTTGTTAAATCTTATTAGATTAAGAAACGTGTTCTAAAGCCATAAGCCATGCTATTTCTGCTTTTCTTTGGCACAAATTGCTTGTACACACTGTATCTATCCGAGCAAACTTCTTCTCTGTTCTACTCTCTGTACTATACTCTGAAACTTACATTTTAAATCTTCTTTTCAAATGTTTAATTTCAAACATTTTCAAAACTGATTTTACTGTCTCCTAACCTCTAGCGCCAAATATTTCAACTAAATATGCCAATTAAACCCTGTCATTCCCTCTTGCTCCACAGGAGAGGAGAAAGGCCCTCTCCTCTTGAGAAGACCACATCCTTCATTTCCTCCAGGTTGTGTCTCCAGATCCCATCAGGCTTACTCAGAGCTAACTCTGTTAGGATCCCCTTTTACCTGTCTTTGGTTCTTTCTGCCTATAGCTTCCTGCCTTGAATTTAACCACTCCCCTTTACCTGCATTAACCCAGTGCCATTTCAAACATGTCAGACTTGTCCATTTTCCTAGAAAAAGAAAAACATAAAATTTTCTCCATCCATCCAACCGTGTCCCTGTCTAATGTTCCCACCCTATTCAGTGACTATCATCTTTACTCTTCCCCTGCTTTACACCCATACAGTACTTCCAAGAGGAATTCTCTTTATTCATAACCTTTGCTTGCTAGACTACTGCTCAGTTCTTCGTTCCTTTCAATTTGACTACTGCCGTCAACACCCCAAATTCAATGACAAAATGTCAGTCTGCAACTTATGTCCGTGCTATCTCAATAGTAGTTGTTCTTTCATTCATTTATCTCCGTACTCATTCACCACTATCTACTCTTTCCTGGGTAGAGGGGCATATGAGGTGCCAGCCTTAGACTAGGTGTAAGAACAACTGCAACGAGTTCGTTATTACAAACACTGCAACACATATAGGGAAGAAGGCAGGTAGTAGGAGAAAATGAACTAACTGATGTATCACAAGATATAAAAAGGAAAGCTAGAGAAATACCGAGTGATTCGGGGCTGAAAATGCAAATACGAACACAGCAAAAGTTTGGCTGCCCGTGCAGTGCAGTTGGGAGGGAAGCAAGCAGGCGGGCAAGTGGAAGAGGAGCTCTCCCTTACCTTCAGTGCTTTGGCTGCCCAAAGACCCGAAGTGTTAGACATTCGCTCCTCTCTACCTCTTCACACCTGGCCCCTCTCCGACTCTCCTGCCATTTCCCTCTTTGCTTTTAGACTTCCTCCCCTGTGTCCATCCCTCACCTGTCAGGATGCATTTAAAATCATTTGGAATCTTATCTCTTTTTAAAGATAGTTATTTAATAACGATCTCTAGTTAAAATCCATTTTTTCAGTTCATACAACCTGATGAATTGCATATCAGGCTGAACTCGATCATGCACTTTGAACATCTCAAGTGTACTTTATACTCACTGTGTCCAAACATCTACTCTTAATTTTTGAGAAGAAATATTCATTTTAGCTTTCTCTAACTTATTGAATTATTGATACAATATTATTTTAGGTTAATTCAGCAAAAAAAAAAAAAACCATGATAGTTATCATCAATAACCCACATCTTTGTCATACTGCAGTCAATTGATTACCAGGGGTTTCTTTCCGTTTATGTCTCTAAATACATCTGCATTTAATTTAATTCTCTCCACCTGCACTTCCTTCTTTCTAATGGAAGGCTCACTTCTCTCCCCTGAAATACTGAAATATCCTTCAAACATGTTTCACCTTTTCAAGTTTCTTCACACTGAAGCCAGATTAATCATAGACTTCAGTCGATTTCACAAATCTTCAGTAATGCCCCATATGCTTATTGTACACCCAAAATACTAAAGAGGAGACACACAGAACCAAAAGAAGCCTTGAGACCTTGCTGGCCACACAGCCACCATTTCCTCATGGCTATTCTGTGTTCCAGAAAAATTGAATTTCTTACAGTTCCTCAGATGTGATGCCCACCTTCCTCAAGGTTTTTGCGTGGGCTCAGCTATTCCTCTTCTGAGACTTTATCCTAAACTCCTTCGTCTACTGTCTTGATTAATTTTCTTTCATTGCTGAGACAAGATACCTGACACCCAAAGTTAAAGAAGGGAAGGTTTATTTAGCTCACAATCTGTGGAGGTTTCAGTCCATAATCAGCTGGCTCCAAGGCAGGGAGATGGGGCACAGGAGCAGCAGTTCAAGGCATCAGAAGACAGCAAAAGCAGTAAGAGCAAAATGGGGGAACAAGCCTCTTTTCCTCCCTTACATTGTATGCAAGCTCCCACCTCCACCTTGTGAGGTATTGCTTGATCAATGTCTATCTTTGCAACTTGCAGTGAAGCCCCTATATGTTCTAACCTTAAAATCTAGCTCATTGCCTACCAACCAGCAAACATTCATATATTTCATAGGTTAATAAATAGGTGAAAACAGTGAATAGATAGCTTTAAAATTGAAATTTTATCTTGCCTTATAAGAGAGAGGTTAGCAGTGTGTGTTTCTTTTGTGTTTTCACTTATGATTTCTAGTTATGGTAAGAAACATCATTAAATCTTTTTTCTTCTGGAATTTGAGGGTAGTTATAGTTTCTAACTCATAAGTTTCAGTTAACTCATCCTCATAAACAACATATAATAGATTTACATACTAAGCGCTCAATAAAATTTTTTTAATTGAGCTGATCTTCAAATTGCTGAAAGCAATAACTCCAACTATAAATTCCACTTGCATTTTCCCTTGGCTCACAGTTCATTCTTATGGAAAAGACTGATTTCCCAGATATCAGAATGATGTTTAAACTGCCACCATGGTGTTAAGATGCTGTATGGTATAAGTTTTCAGTTTACAGTTTTATGGAATCTTTGTACTTGAGTGATAGAGAATTCCCTCCAGTTGCTAAAACTTATCCTTACCAAAAGAATATTTGTGCCCTAACACAAGAAATCAATTAGTTAATGAGTCTCCAGCAATGCAACCAACCTTCAGCAGCTCCCTGACAGAGAAACACTCACCTGAAATAAATGAGAGAGAAAGAATACGGTAATATTAAATATAGCATATCCCTACTCTCCAAGAATCTCCTTAGATTTGCAAAGGCAAAGAAAACTGCAACCAAGAACTCCATCTTCTGCAGAACTAAAAGGCACCTATAATTGCAAATACGGAGAGGAAAGAAAGGGCTGCCAAATTTAATCAAAGTCATACTGCATGCACACAAATGTTGAGGAATTAAGTGGGCAGCACATTGTTATCTGAGTGCAGGGGTCAAGCTCAGGGTCAGAATCCAAATATTAGGTTTTAGAAAGATAAGAAGACAGTACATAGAATTTCTATAACAAATTTGCTTGATCAAGTTTGTCACAAAGAAGTGAAGTAAAAGTTTAAAAAATTAACTAGAAATGACACATGTACATGGTTTGCAGAAAATTTATTTCTTGAAGAAAAGGAAAAAGACGAATAATCTGCATTATAAATTAACTATACCTTCTTCTCCCTGATGCTTAAAGAAATAAAGTTTAGGCAGTGCACCAGGAGAAACGTTCAGCACAATGAACTGTATTGTAAACAAGGAAAGATTAGTAGAAGTGTGAAAATGCTGTGGGTCCTCCACTTGCGTGAAGCTTTCTTCTGTGACTTTCCCAGAAAACACGCATTTCACAGTAAGCATTGTACAAACCATTATCAGTATAAAATGCAACAAAGTACAATCAAGAAAATAATCAAAAGGAGAAGGGGGAAAAACAGGAGAAAATGTAAGATTAAAACATTCACTAGAAAAATTCACTATGGTCAATAGGAAAACTGTGAAAAAATTATCATCATGAATTCAGGAAAATCAGTGAATTGCTAAGTTCAAATAAAATAAAATACAAGAATTTCTTTCAGTTACACAATGTAGGAGATTACAAAAGGAGATTATAACCAAGGTGTCCAAATTTGGGGGGAATGAGAAGCGGAAGACAAAGATATTGGCATAATTTAAATAAAATAAGCACTTTGAACAGCACAGCTGGGAGAAAACATCTTCAAATCCATGATGGCAGACACTTAGCAGCCACGTGGATTAACTAAAGCAAGATTAGATGGAAAGTAACACAGAGTTTGAAAATAATTGGAGGGAAAGGGATAGTTATGGAAACAAGATATGGAAAGGAAACAATGATAAGAGTCACTTCAGGGGGAAAGAAATATAGAGTGGACGGCTAAACAAATGACATTACACACGGCTGTCACACAGGGGTATGTTTAGTATTTTTAAAACTTACATAAATAATTTATAAAATTATAAATAATTTATAAATTAAAATCTATAAAAATAATATAAATTTCTTAAAGACAATATCTGTAACACACATACTATGTTGAAGTTAAAAGTCGAAATGAGGATTACTTCCAAGCTTTCTGAACACTGACAGAATTCTTTGAACATCCATTCAAATGTATCAAGAGCAAAACATCTGAATGTCAGTTATTTTGCAATGTTATGAAGCAGTTCCTACAGCTTCCTCAATGATAAATGTCTATCCCCAAATTTTACACTCAAATGCTCATTCTAGTGTAAAAGAATGTTTTCTTAATAAATTTTATAATGTCTTAGCTACTTTTTTTGTTGCTGAGATAATATCTGACAGCCAAAGTTAAGGGAGGAAAGGTTTATTTAGTTCATGGTTTATAGAGTTTTCAGTCTGTAATCAGCTAAGACAGGTTAACAAATGGCAATTCATGGCTGCAGAGAACAGAAAAAGCGGACGAGAGGGAGAGACAGAGACAGGCCTCTTTCTCTTGTATTGTATCCATCATATTGTGTCCCTTATACTGTGTCCAGTCTACTGGATTTAAGGCAGCGCCAATCCATTGGTGGACTGATCCAGCCATCACCCCGCACCCTTAATCCCAGCATTGCACTACAAATCAATGACGCATTTTAGATTGAGCCTCTGGAAAAATTCCTCTCAAAAAAATCCCAATAACTACATGAGACTTTGGAGGTTCACCTAGACACAGGCCATAATATTTAATAATTGGAAATTGGAGCCCACCGTCAACAACTGAGCTGTTTAGCAAGGTGATATCTCAAAATAAGAAATAAAAACAGGTAGGCATGCAGTTCAATGCAAATGTCACTTAATCTCCAGTACAATAAAAGAAAAACTTAAGTTTTTTTAATCATAGTATTTGGATGGCAGCTAAGATTAACTAGATGACTTTTCTTTCAGAATAAGGGACAAAAGCAAAACACACATAAAGAAACAATCGCCCATTTAAATTTAAACTCAGTGTCACACCACTGTTGAGACCATGTCACCTTGTCTATAGATTAGTTGTGATTGTACTATTTTTTATGCTAATTAGTGTCTGTTTGTTAATATGTTTTTGTACTTTTATTTAAAAAAAAAAAAACTCAGTATCACAAGTACCGATTGTTGAAACCTTAGCTTACTTTTGGAATAGTTGATAAATATCAATTAGATACCCTTTAGAAAGTTACATAAATTTCCTCCAATTCTTACCTTGTTAATTTAGGTAAAAATAACTATTGAATAACATTAAATCTCTTACTCATCTACTGAAATTATGTTTACTTAATAAATCATATTAATGGTTCCAAAATGTTTAAAAGGTAGGCTTTTTGCTGTTTTATATACAGTACATCCAAAAAAGAAAACATATATTGAGAGTAACAGATGTCATAGAGAAGCAACACTAGGTTTATCATGACAAGAGAGATCTGTTTTTCCCTGCATTTCCTCTAAATGATGAACTTTCATGAATAATCAACACAAGTCAATAATTCATGAAAAGTAACACAGAAACTGTAAATCTAGTGCTTAGAATTTTTAAATCCTGGAATATCTGAAAAGAGTGATATTTTCTTAACTATCTATAGTGTCCTCTTTATTAGTAAAATAAAATAAATTGTACATTCTCACAGATGGTAATAGCATTAAATGAATTGCTCTGTGCAAAATATTTGCAGCAGTGCCTGACATGTAATAATCATCACTAGTTCTGGATAATTGGCATCTGTTAGATACACACACTACTCAGATTTTAAAACTGCTGACACTTTAAAAGTAATGTTTCCACCTTTCTCTACCTCTGTCTCTATGACTTTTTTCTCTCTCACTCTAACACATACACAAAACACACACAATATAGCAATAGAGATTTACTAGCTTTTTATACGAAAAAATAATGAATTGTCAGAAATAAAACATTCCCAATGAGATAGTTTTAACATAGGACTAAAGTAAGATTAAAACTGGATCCATAGACTATGATTTTCACCTGGCAACTACTGTTTTGAGAAATATTTTATCATATTATACACGAAAAGAAACAAGGTGTGAATTCTGTTAACCTTCAAAGTCTCAGGTATGAAAAGTCACTACTTTTGCATACATGGAGATAAATTTATGATTTACCAATAACAGTTTTTTTACTTTTATCTATTTATTCCTTTGTAACACAATACTTCACATCTTACTTAACGACAATTACCACCTATTTATTTCTGGGACAATAGTTTTTGTTAATATTAGTTTATGAGTGACATAATCAGTAATTCTAAGCAAAATAATATGACGTATGAAAATTCAAACAATTTTGCATTACTTCACGTTTTATGCCACCCTTTTTTGTTAACAAGATAATAAAGGGTTGTCTATGTGTATTAATGGTGGACCACTTCCTTTGCTTTGCTCAAAGATGACAAAAATTTTGACCAAACGTGAATCAAGCTGTAAATGTATTGGTAGTTCCATGTACACTTGTGCTGGGGATCACAAATTCACAATTGCTAGTTTTTCATAGTTCTATAAGAGATGACTTGAAGTGGGGGTTTTTTGTATTATCGTGGTGAGATTTTCCATTATCCCTTTAGGGATGGACCATCCTCTCCCACGTACTAAGGCTAAGAACACGAAGACTAAGACTACTAAAACTAAAGAGGCTCCAGGGCAAGATCCTCATTAGTTTATAATCATTGCCCTTTGAGTCCTCCGATAATGCCCTCCTCCATCAATAAATGCCAAGGCTCCAGCTGCCTCGTGGCCTTGTGTTCCTTGTGAACAACTGGCCATCTTGGACCCACTCTGTGCAGCCATTTTGTCTCTTGTTCTTTCCTTCTTTCCTCCCTGCACCCTAACACCTGGCAGGATACTGGGGCTCATGGCAGGGATCTTGGATACACTTCACTGCAATATCTAGTTTTAGCAAAGAAGCCTGATAAATCAGTTCAGCAAGAAGTTAATACTTGATAAGCCGAAAGTCAGATCAACAAAAACTGAAGTTTAAGCGCTAATTAGTAAGTAGAAAATCTATAGTGATAAATATGAAAATTTAAACGAATGAACAATTCTTTGAAGTACATGGTGGAACGAACCTCACTGAAAAATGTTAGACTTCAAATACTCTTAAACCTGTTGAACTAATTGAGTTAGAGTTTATAGACATCGGAAAGGAAATTTCTGGGCCAGATAACACCCGAGGTAAAATCTATAAACACAAAAAAAATACAAATTACATATACAATGTCCTATAATATGGACGTAGAAAGAATAATTATGGAAGGGTTACTCTTCAAATTAATATACAGTAAAATTAATTTTTATGTACTGTGAATTATAGTAATGAAATAATCACGTTATTCTAGAACTGTGGGGAATGTGAAACTGAATTGTGTCGCATATACAGACTTGCTTAATTACCAGCACAGTCAAGATGCAGTCAAATTTTCATCACTCCATGAGCTTCATTTTGTTACATCACTCTCCATCTCAACCATAACTGGTACTTACTGCTCTGTTCTGTATCATCATAGCTTTTTCTTTTGAAAATGTCATATAATTGGAATCAGAATCTGTCTTACCTATTGAGATTAGCTTTTGTCACTCATCCTAATGGCTTTAAGATTAATCCAGTTTGTGTGCGCATACTTCATTTTACTCTCTTTGCATTTTATTCTTAATATAAGTCTATTGTATGGATGTAGTAGTATTCCTGCAAGTGGATTCAATAACATTTACCCATCCACTCATCTATTGAAGATTACCTGCATGTTTTTAGTTTGAAGTGATTATAAAGACAGTTGAAATAAGCATTTTTCCTGCAGATTTTTGTGGGAATGTGAATCACTAGTTCTAGAAATCAGTATTTCTCCATGTTCATACTGTCAACATTTTGGGCTAGGTTATTCTCCCTGGTGGTTGTACCATGTATTGTGGAATATCTTGGGCACGGTGGAGTTGCTACATAATTTTAACTAATAGCACCCTCCTTTTTCATTAGCAAAAAATTACCTCCAGACCTCGAGAAATGTTCTTTATTTTGTTATGGTATTCATTTTTCCTCATCTCTAAAACTTGAATCTATTCTCTGCTTCTATAAGGTCAACTTCAAAGTCTGTGCATGTAAGTGAAAGTATGAGATATTTTTCTTTCTGTGTCTGACTTGCTTCACTTAACATAATGTACTCCTGTCCATGTTCTTGCACTTTAAAGAACTATTTTTCTGTAGTAAGTACCCAAAAGTGGTATTATGGGTCATATGCTAATGATATATGTAACTTCACCAATTGATTATAAGAAACTGACAATGTTTTCCACAGTGACTACATCATTTTACAGTTTTCCCAGCAATGTTTGAATGATCCAGGTCTCTCTCCTTCTTTGCCAGCATTCATGTCTGTCTTGGTTACTTTTCTCTTGTTGCTGAGACAAAATACCCAATGCCCAAAATGAAGGAAGGAAAGGTTTATTTAGCTTACAGTGTGTGGAGGTTTCAGTCTATACTTGGCTGGCTCAGAGGCAGAGTGGCACATGGCAGAGGGCGAATGTTCATGGCAGCAGAGCACAGCAAAAGCAACCAGCAAAAGGGAGGAATGGCGGCAATGCAGCCTCTTTCCTTCCCGTACATTGTAAACAGGTTACCCCACCCAGGGGGCGTGTAGCTCTCACACAATGTCCGTGCCCTCCTCTTCCACAGGCTCAGGGTGTGTACACAGTAAGCACCCTGGCTTCCTGCTGAGTCACTCAGCCAAACCTCTAGACTCACCAAGTTGACACAAAGTATCAACCGTAATAATGTCCTGTCTACTTTTTTAGTCAATTTGATAAGTACTTTTCATGAAATTTTAGATTATATTTCCCTAAAGACCAATGATATTGAACATTGTACATGTTTATTTCCCACCTCCTCTTCAGTATATTCTCTTTAATAAAGTGTTCAAAGTTTTCCTCATTCTTAGTTTTTAAATTTTTTTTTATTATTGAGTTTTGAGTGTTCTTATATACAAGTCCTTGAGACAAAATTTTCACAAATTTTCTTGTATTCTATGACTTGTGTTTCCATTTTCTTGTGTTTTTCACTGATCGTGACTTTTTATCTATGCACATGAACTACTCTAAATTCTAATTAAAAAGCAATGTATAATTAAATATGAAATTTAATTGATCATTAGGCAGCAGCACAAATTGAGTTTTTAATGAAATGTCAATACTTGAGGAAAATTGCAATAAATATATTTAAATTTCATGATTTAAAATTCAACTTATATGTTTATTATTATTTCATTTCAAAACATAATATAAAATATGAATGATATTTATCTTTTTAGTCTGAGTAATTTACATTTACATTCCCATTGTGTTTATTCTTTAATATTTTATATTAAAAACAGTACTTTTTAGGTTAACCTAACAGAAGAAAATTTTCCTTGTGAGGATTTCACAAGTTTAACGGCTGTGGATGAGCTCTAGTAAACTGAAGACAACCAGTCAGACTCATTTTTCAAAATTCAACTGCATGGTTAAATGCTCTGCAGTTGAATGGGAAAAAAATTGGGGAGATATTTTTGGGGTTTTTTTGAGACAGGATCTCTCTATGTAGTTCAGGTTGAACTACTGGCAATTTTCCTGTCTCACACAAGTGCTGGGACTACAGGTGTGTGTCATCATGCCTGGCTTGAATTTAAGTTTTAAAATGTTTATGTCATTATCTTAGTTACTTTTCTCTCATTGCTGAGACAGAATACCCAGTACCCACACTTAAGGACATGTTTATTTAGCTCACAGTTTGTGGAGCTGGCTCCAAGACAGGGTAGCATGGTGAGGGGCAACACTTCAAGGAGGCACAAAACGGCAAAAACAGCAAGAGCATAAGGGGAGGAAGGGGAAGCCTCTTTTCCTTCCTTGTAAGCAGGCTACCCCCACCCAGGGGGCGTGTAGCACTCACATAATCTCTATGCCCTTTTCTTGCACAGGCGCAGGATGCATACAAGGTAAGGACTCTGACTCCCTGCTCAGACACTTAGATAACCTTCTGAACTTCTCAAGTTGACACAATGAGCAACATCCTAGAGCAGGAAGGGTGTGTACTTTTCACTCCAGGAAGTAGAACTGCTGAGTCACTTAGTTAAGATTCTAGACTCCTCAAATTGACACAGTATATCAACCTTCTTGCTCATGTACTACCAGACTCTAGAGTGCAAGAGTCATTGTGTAGACAGTTGTGTCTTTGGTGAACCGCAGGTATGTCCTTTATTGTAGGTATTCTGTACATAGAATACAGTATAAAACTTCATGATTAGAAATGAGCCACATGACAAAATTATTTTAAGATGTCTATCACATTCAAGAAAACACTTTCATTTGTTTTTCAAAACACCAAAAATATTCTCTAACTGGACATAACGCATCTACTACTCTACAAAGCTTATTTTTTAATCTGGAGAAGATAAAACAAACCTTTCATATCACCTCTTTTTACAACTTTGTGACTACACAATCAAATGCCTGCTTACTTTTTTTGACACAGAAGTCTTCCTCATTCTTCTGAGTGAACAGGAAAGTAAAAGGCAAACACAAAGTTTGGAGGGAATAATCGGTGAATATACAGTGCTACCAGGGCCTGCATAATAACACAGAAGCTACTTAACTCAAATTTGTCATAGTGCTATCAATTTAGGGTGCATTGACTATTCTTCGCAACAACAAAATCCCCTTGTAATCAGGTTAGAATTGAGAGAATGTGGACGAATGCAAACTGTGAGGCTTTTTTAATGTGGGTGACTTGGCAAGGCTTACTCTGCCTTTCATCAGTAGACGTTGTCATGCATATTAAAATATTTTCCTTTTTTTCATGTATCAGTTCACTCTCTTTTAATTAGTTCACATTTAGAGCATCTGCCTGATCACAGAAGACAAATTTCTAATTAATTCAGCCTGCTCATAGAGACAAGTATTTTCAATTAAAAAAAAAAGAATCGTTGATTTTTTTCAGTAATCTTAATAGACCTTGTACCATCACTTTACCATTGCTTGAAATTGGTTTCCTCAAAATGACTAATGACATCAGGGTTGTTGAATCTGACATCGGTTCCTCAGCCAAACTCTTATTTGACTTCTTTGTAGTGGTTTCAGTGGTTTATAGCACATCTCCTTTTTGAACATTTTCTTTCACTGGCTGAAATATAAACTGCGTGCTTGTGGTTTCTTGTTACCTCACTGTGTGTTCCTTCCCCCTGGTATTTTGCATCTTCTTTTTCTTTCTATTTCTGAGTATTATTTTTCCAGTAGTTCTACTATCTATCATCTTATTTGTAAACTTCTATGGATTCATTTATTCTCTTTCCTTGATTTCTTAACCACTTATACATAAACAATTCTGATATCTACATTTACATACAGAACTGGCAGAGATACACATGCCTATCTCTACGAGGGTTCTCTACAAGAAGAGAATCAATAGACAACACCTATACATTACACAGGGACTTGCAGTGTTTGATTGATTGTGTCAACTTGAGAAGTTAGAAGCTTAACTAAGTCAGATTATGATGCAGACCACCATGAAGCAGACCTGAGCAGGATTTAAATTAATCAATTGGCTTTTCATATTCACTTGTGAATCTGCCCAAGGCCCTGGACCCTTATCTGGAAATGGCAGACTCGTAGTAAATGAATCTCTGCGAGTCACTAAGCCCTACTAAAACTTGTAGTGGTGGATGAAGTCAGAAAGCCTCAAAGAATGAGAATAAGACAAGATCACAGCAAAGGACACCTGGATCCATCTCAACTAGATAAAGACTATAGCCACAGGCATTTCTTGGGTGGATTAATTTAATGCTTTAGAGAAGTCCTTGAGTGATTCCACCCTTCCTGAGTACTCCCCTCCCTTCTTCTGATAACTAAATAAATACCTGCCACCCAGAGAAGGTCTTAGTCCTAGACCTGAGAGAATCTTGAATTCTGTAAGAGAGTTTTGATCCTCCTGGAGGCCTGAAATCATTCTGTTTGACTCTTTTTATTTAGCCTTTACAGTACACTTGTTCAGGAGATTGCAGACCTGATCAGCCTGCAATAACTAAGGCATACTATTAACTAGATAAGCTCAGAGTATAGAGAATATACTCTATGGTGGCTCATCCTCTGTATAGTATAAAAGAGAAATGAGGAAGAATGGACTGGCTTCTGTTCTTTGGAGGAACTCCACTCTTTGCCTTCATCTTGGACATTATCTCATTTGGCTTCAGCCTTGGATCCTTCAACCTTCCTGTGTAGACTCTTCAGCCTTCCATCACGGACCCACTGGCCTCTTGCTACAGACTTGCACAGCACAATACAGTGCCCTCCAGACCTTGGACTGAACCCTTCAGCCTCCAGCATGCCAACACCCTCTTCACACTGCCTCGTCCAACTCTGTGGTGACCATTGTAAAGCAATCTTGTAATTTCTCATACATTTGTATATCATGTGTTGTGTCTGTTTCTCTAGTAAAACCGTGACAGACACAGGAGTCATGAGAAAGGCCTACACCATGAGGCGGGGATAGCCCACAGTGGTCATCTGATGCTGAAGAGCCTGAAGATTCAGGAGCTGTAGCTGCTCAGTCTAAGACGCGGGAAGCTGAAACAAGAGGGATCGGGGTTTCAGAACCATTACAAAACTGAAGACCTTCCCTCTCCCTGGAAAACCATGGGTATAAGTTATTGTTGAAAGGCTAAGGAAGCTAGAATCTGATGTCCCCTGATGATGCCGGTAACAAAAATGCATGCAGCCAGACTTGAGCTTTCCAATTCCAAGCCTTTTTCCTTCTTCCCTTTCCACTCAGTTCTATTTGCTGATATGACCCACAATCAGAGTAGGGCTTTTCCTCTCAATTTTCTGCACCACATGCCAATTATTTCTAGAAATACCCAGCTCATACACACACACAGACACACCTGGAAGTGTGTGCCACTAATGTGTTCATCATGTTTTAATACAGTCAAGTAGACAGATGGTCATGATTAAGGGTCCCAATATCACCAGCAGAAGGCAAATCCAATCTTTCAGGCTGGACAATTGGACACTGACAAGTACTCTTGCCCACTGACAGGCCTTACTGGGCACTAGCCTCACAATTTCAATGTATACATCTCAAAAGTAGAACTTTTAGTTATCTGTTGCTATGTTACAAGCTCTTTGCAAGAACTGATGGTTTAAAAGATAATATTTATGGATAATTAAGTACACTTGAACCATGTTCCACAAATCAGAGGTAGACTACCTGACACATCAAAAGCTAGCTGGTCAGTCATGTGACATTGGGAGAGTCTATCTTAGCCTCAGATAATGTGTCCAGCTGACAATAATTTCCCTCATATTCCTCCCACATGCTAGCCCAGGCTTATTGTGATACTAGCAGCAGGGATTCAAAAAGGGAACAGAAATGAACAAATGCACTTCTAAACCTTTGTTTCTGCCATTAAACCTGTGCGAGTCACACTGCCCAGGCCAGAAGCAATAGTGTAGCTCTGGTAAGCTATTGGTTGAAGACAGTAATACAACTTTTTTGACCCAACTAAACAAGTCAATATCAGTATATATCGTCTCCTATCTTTACTTAAACCCTACCCCTCATCATCTTATACTCTCTAGTAGATATTGTTACCTATTCGGTCATCATTCTCTACTTTTCTGTTTGTCTCAGCTGCCTTCAGTGAACATATCACAAACTCCTGTCGTTCTACCTTACACAAGTCAACTGAATTTTTGAATTTCTAAATTTCAATTACATTCCCAATTTTTGTAAGATCTCCACTATCTTTCACTACAGTTGCTGAAATAGTTGTCTAGCTGGCCACTGCATCTACAAACTTCACCGCTGAATTTCATTTCACACAGAGACCACCCTTGGCTTCAGATCTTGCCAAACCATAAATATGAGCAGTATACATAATTCCTTAAAATGAAAGAATTTTTTTTATCATAGTCTTCAACTTCTTATTCTGACTTCTAAATATTTACATCATTTTATAGTTATAGTTTTGGTTTCAAATTTGTCCATGTCTCAAAATTTCTGGTTCAGTTATAAGCAACTACGTTTATTGCTAGATATCCTCTACACTTATTTGTACATGTAAGTCATTGGCTAGAGTACACTCTTACATAACTGAAAAAGAAAGAAAATGTAAGCGCATTATGCATATGCAGCTATGTATTTGAAATTTCCTGAATTTAAGCAAGAAATAAAATGACTTTACGTACAGATAGTTAATGATATTCTTTTAGCAATCATTTTGCATTACACTCAACCCAAAGACAGAGGAATAAAATGATTGTAATTTATTATATTAGCAGAATCAATGCGATAGGTATTTGGGCCAGGTATAAGCAGAGAAGGCTTATTTCTGCTCTTCCATATCAGCTGAAAGCATTCAAATGCATGGAGATTACATAAAGGGTTACAAACTTGAATAATCTAGAAACTTCTTCATTCATACAGTCTGCTAATTGAGCTGGGATAACTTGAGGGCTACAATTAGTTTGGCTTATCAAAGAATGTCTTGTTTATCAACAAAGTTTGGATTTTTCACATTATGTAGATGGATTCTCAAATGAAGCAACCTTTTAAATTTTTTTATTGGTATCTACCTTCAGTACACAATGATTACACTTTTAAAGTTTCACACAACTACATTCCCTGTTTTGCAAGATCTCTATGGTCTTTCACTGCAGTTGATGAGGTAGTTCTCTGTTTGGCCACTCCATCTACAAACTTCACTACTGAAATCCATTTAACCCAGAGACCACACTTTGGATCAGATTGTTCCAAAGATCTGGGAAGTTGGTACACATCCATAATGCATCTTAATTATTTGTATATATTATGCATTTTAATTATTTTATAGATTATGCATCATAAACAGAGTTTCCAGAGAACAATCCTTTCAAAAGAACTGCAGAAAAGCAGCATGGTATTTTCTAACCAAACCTCAAAGTCACAAAGTACTTCTTCCAATGTGTTATATTGTTCTAAGACCTCAAAACCCCACAAGGACTCCAAGAGAGGTACATGGGCCTGAATTCTTACTGAAAGTGCAATCTCAACATTTGCCATGACTTTTAAAAGCTGGAGCAGTTTACTAACATTTCAAAATGCAAACTAACTTTTTGACTGTGTACTACAGAAAGAGAAGAAAAACAAAACGGAAAAGAGAAAAAGTATGTCCCTTCAAATTGTATTTATTTACCGAGTTCTTACTATATAGGCCCATAACTTGGCATGCCAAATTCTATGTCAAAGTCTCAGGTTAGATTTCCACTTTTTAAGAAAGCTTTCCACAATTACTTTTCACTGAGAACAGATAGAAGAGAGGTGGCTAACCAATGGGACCCATGCTACAGTAGACTGTATCACTGAGACAAGGTGTCCTACCTCTGCATTGCTTCAGCATCCTGTATAAGTATTTAATATTGATGGTACCTGTATGTTCTGTCTAGACCCTAAGTTCTTCAGTACCTCTATGAGTCTGTCTCACCCATGATTCAATTCCCTTGGTGAGTGGAGACAATGCTCTATTTGCAGAAGAATCTGAACTAAAATGAGATTTAGTTGCATTTCTTTCTTAATACATTACATTCTGTAAGTGAAAGAGCAATCAATATGTTAATTTGACTTTACAGAGTTTTAAATCATTTATAAAAGTAATTCTCTGGCAAATACATATACCAAGTGCAGAACAGATTGTTTTTGGTTGTTACTACTTTGCTTTGTGTTTTGCTGTGTGTAACTTCACCGTTTTGATATCTTGGTTACAGACTAGCCAATTAGTTCCCTTTCCAGAGTAAAGTGTGTACAGTGACTTTCCGTACCAGCCCTCACACCTCAGCGCTACTAGACACCAACCCTTTAGGGCCCAGGCCAGGCACCAGACAGGGGCACAACCACTGCTCTTATGCTCAAAAGCATTGTTGAAATTAGCAAAAATGTGGAGTGTCCGCAAAATCTACCTCACCTACCTATTTGCCCCACTTATTTCCTCCTGCTGCATCTTGCCATACTCTGCCTGTGAGGTCCCACATGGCAGCTTTCTCTCCTCTGCGGCTACACATAACAATGAGCTCTGACTGTCATCTATCTCAGAGCCATTGACTGTGCTCTTCCACCAAAATCATCTTGAAGTCTGTAAGTCCCCAATTCTTCCCTCACTTCCAGAGCACAAAAAAGTAACACATCTACGTATAATCCATTAATTGTATATTCCATTTTCTCATATGTTTTACATACATACATCAATAAGGGAAACGTGTAGCCATGCTTCAATAAGTAGAATGGTTTGAGAAGAAATGATGCAAAAGTATGATAAGAGGGGGTCACGATAGCTGTTCAACACCTGCTTATTGACTTCTCAGTGAATCAATATATTAAGGCACGTTACAATCATGAATAGTGGAGTTTTTACTTAGAATGAAATCGGGTAAAATAATGAGTATAATAACACTGCTGGTTACATTTTCACTTGAACTGGGTAAGAAATACGGGCATTGTAACGTTACACATTGAAAAATTATTATAAAATATTTAATTACTAATATTTTATTATTCAGTCAAAATTTGACCATATACCTTTTTTTCCCATTTTTACCAGAAATTTAAAATAATCTTTTAGCATCTGGGAATCTTCCGGATCTGGATGAGTCGTAATTTCACTAAGCCTCAGTTGTACAATCTCTACAATAGGTGGCTCATTGGACCGCAGAAGTACTGCTCAGCTATTTACCCTTTTATTTATATTCCTATGACCCAAATTGAGTTTATTTATATCATGGCAGCCAAACCACACATTCTGGCACAGGCAGTATTTGAAAAAATATGACACATACATGAATTCATTCCATTCTAGTAATTTTCAAGTTATACTTTCTATGGCTCTGGTAATTCTTTTAAAATGCACACAGGACCTCTGGAAAAGCGAGAGGAATAAACAAGTAGCACCCAGGGCTCTGAATGAGTTACTTAGGGCTACAATATTGCACAGGGTTCAACCACAAAATTCAGCAGCATAAATTTTTTTTTTTTTGCGGTACTGGGGATCGAACTCAGGACCCTGCGCTTACTAGGCAAGCGCTTATTCCACTGAGCTATATCCCCAGCCCCAGCAGCATAAAATATTAGATGTTTATTGTTCACATGTTTAGAGAGAGTGGTAATCAACTAGGAGGTTCCATTTTCCTGGACTGTTCCTACTCAAGCAACTGCAGGATTACTAGCTATCAACTACTGCAAGTTGGTCTTGTGAAAAATCTCTATTACTTGAACTTTTCACCCTTTCAGCTGTTCAGGTATATGCTTTCTAGTATGCTGGCCAGAACAAAAGGCTTGAAGACACAACCCCACCTCAGGCTTCTGGTGTCATCACATTGGCCAGCCCAAGTCATTAGCCCAATACAATACTGATGATTTATTAAAGGATAATGAGGTCACCTTATTCAAGTTGAAGTTACATCCTGTCATATAGAAAAAATGGTGGCTTAAAGGAGAAGAACTGCTGGGTGTGGTGGCACAGACCTGTAATCCCAGCACTCAGGAGGCTGAGACAGGAGAATCATTGTGAGCTTGAGACCCGCCTGGGCTCCAAAGTGAGCTCAAGGGCAACCTGAACTGCATAGTGAGACCCTGTCTCAAAAAGACAAAAAAAAAAAGAACTATTTGAGATCATCATTCCTAGTCTCTTATACTTCCTTAGTAAAAATGTTTCATTTTTGTTCATGTCACATATTAGACTGCTCAAAATGAACAGTCACTTTCTTACTAAAAACTGAAAATACTACAGATAAACTTAACTATTATAACTACTTGTAACTGAGGTTGTAACCAGTGTATATTGTAAACCTTTGAGCTTTTCTCATCTAATGCCTGCATGCTTGTACTGGCTACAATTTCTGGATTGTTTGGCAGGTAACAAACTTTATGTCTATAGCTGGCACTCCTCCTAAATCCCATCCTACAGTTTTCTAATATGACACTTACAAAAATGCATTTCTCTATTTTTTCTCGCTCATCTGTCCTCTTCAGTCTCCCCAGGCCCGCACAATGAAAGAATTTTCCACTCTAAATCCAGAAGAAAACACCATATGTTTGGACTGTCCTTAATTCCTTGCACTGAAATGAGATCCGCCCCTTTCAGTCTTTCATGTCTTTGTGAACTGATCTGCTGTCGTCCAAGTTATCAGCTTTGTCTTCACACAGCTTGGCTCTGTGAATCACTTCCTAAGATAAAGACCTTCCGTCACATTCATAAGGTTTTGGAGTTACAATACAACCAGCCACAACGAGTGTTTTCCTTGGAAAACCAAATTGTTACAGCTCTCCGCAGTGCCAACCATCGTTTTTATTCCTTTCTAATTTCTTTGATTCACTCAGGTACATTCAGTACTAACCAACTGAACTTGAGTAAGTAATTATTTCTTTAGTAGAATTTGTGTGTCCTATCAGGACAATACAGAAAACATCAATTATGCTCCACTAAATACCATATTTCTCTTCGGCAGAAGATACACTGATGATTCTTAGGGGTGAAATAACTGCACTAATGTCACATAAATAATAAATTTTGGAGAAACACATACAAATAATTCTATCCAATTCTCTCCTTAATATTATGATCCAGACTTACAATAAAGTCTTCTAAATTTATTAGATGTTTTTGGTTATCCAAGAACAGACACAAAGATATATCAATAAATATTCCACCATTGACATAAAGCGGTTGTGGGCTGAGTGGTTAGTACAGAGATTCCTGGAGCGCAGATTAAAATTCCACTTGCATCAGGTAGCTGCTACAGAGTGTGGAGGTGCACGCCTGTAATCCCAGCACTTGGGAGGCTGAGGCAGGAGGATCATTGTGAGTTCAAGACCAGCCTGGGCTATAAAGTGAGTTCAGGGAGAGCCTGAACTGCACAGTGAGACCCTGTCTCAAAAAGACAAAGCAAAACTAAACAAAAACCAAATAAATCAGGTAGTTGCATGCTCTGTCATTATTAGTGAGGTTATTTTGTACATCAAATTGCCATGTTCTGATTGTCTGTGGCATCAAGGAAATGCTCTAGACCTATTGGAAAGACAGTTCAGAAACAAAAAGGTCAAGAACTTTTGGACATAGCTGACAAAAAGCTAGCAGGGCCCTGAAGCACCCACACCTTAAACTACACGCCAAGCTCCTCTGCAGAAACATGATGGGAAGACATTACAAAATCTTTAAGAGTGAAAGAAAAGGTCTTCATCCACATGCCAATAAGTGTCACTTAATACAAATATGCCTACTAATAACTTAAAAGACTGCAAATTCTTTTTTTTTTTTTTTTTTTTGTGGTACTAGGGATCAAACTCAGGACCCTGTGCTTTCCAGGCAGGCATTTATTCCACTGAACTATATCCCCAGCCCCAAGACCGCAAATTCTGATGTTAATTCTGATCTAATTTGGTTGAATATAGACTGAAGAAATGTCAAATTCTTGCTTTAAAATGCAGAGGTCTGAGATTTTTGTGAAAGAATGAAAATCAACACAAGAGTAGCTAAAGAAAATTCAGCCTTCTTCTCTAGCATAATTTTTATTTATTATCCTTCCATCTACTCACTTGACAAATGTCCTTTATTTGGGAGTGTTCTTAGTGAGCACTCATTAGTTATTGAACTAAAATGTAGTGACAGATAAATGTTTCAGTTGTACATTTCCATGAATATCATTTTTGAGATTTCATGGAAGCCATAAGATTTCATTAATAAAAATTATTCTATTAAGTAAATCTAATATATAAATCTAAATTTTAATAAGGGTAAATCAATGACATTTATTTTTATTAGGAAGGAATTTTTCATGGTACAAAACCCTACCGTATTAAATCATTTAAACGGTTGACTTTTATTCTACCTGAAATTGATTATATCTGACTAAAAAGCTCCTGTACAGCAAAAGAATCAATTAGTAGAGTGAAAAGACAACCCACAGAATGGGAAAAACTTTTATCAGCTACTTCTCAGACAGAGGGGTCATACCTAGAATACCTAAAGAACTAAAGAAAAAATTAAACCATCTAAAATTATAGACCCAGTCTAGAAACAACCAAGGGAAATGAACAGACACTTCACAGAAGAAGAAATATAAATGGTCAATAAATATATGAAAAACTGTTCAACATCTCTGGTCATCATAGAAACACAAATTAAAACAGTGCTAAAATTCCATCTTATTCCAGAAAGAATGATACAAATTAGAAAACAACAAATGCTGGGATGGCTGTGGTGAAAAAGGGACCCTCTGTCATTTTTTGTCACAAATATAAACTACTACAACCACTATGGAAATCAATATCTAGATTTCTCAAAGCAGTGAAACTAGAAGTTTCATATGACCCTGCTGCCCTGCTCCTAGGTTTCTTCCCCAGAGAGCTTAAATTTTCATAAGACAGCAATTATCATAGACCCCAATGTTTACAGCAGCATAACTTACAATAGCTATACCCTGGAAACAGCCTGTACACTCATCAACAGATGACTAGACAAAGAAATTGTGCCATCTCTATAAAATGGAATACTACCTGGCTACAAAGAACGACAAATTTGACACATTGTAGGAGAATGATTGCACCCAGAAAATGTACTTTGAGTGAAATGAACCAGACACACAAGCTCCCATACCATATGGTATCTCTCATTTGAGTGAGGCAGAGTACAAGCAAAGAGAATGATAAATGGTCAACAGAAGGGAATAAGAGGGATGAACCAGGGTGAGGGGTGAGCAGGGGGGAAGGGGAAATCAGGAGAACATAAATAAGCCACGTACAGGAACCTCACAACCTCGTGAATGTGAACATTACATGTTGTAATGTGAGCTAAGATTAACATCCATGAGAATAAAAAAAATGGGATGGAGGCACTAGTGGAGGAGGGAGTGAGGAGAGGGAAGGGGTAGGGGATTTAGGAAAAGAAAGAAGCTGTAGAATGCAATGTGACTATGCCCCAAGACAATGGTAAACTGTGTGGACTGCAAACGTGCTCTAATAAAATTTTTTTAAAAATTGCATGAAAGGAAAAAAATAAATCTTACTTTTTGTGGGAAAGCTTGCCAGCCTTTCACCCCAGCAGTTGTGTTTTGTTAATATTTAAATTGCATTGGGCGGTCTATCCATTTATGCCAGCCTATTTGAATAACTGGTTCTGAAAGGGTTCATCTTCTGAGGTCTTTGCTTTCTAGCGTGAAATATGTTTGATGAAAGGCAGCGTTAATTTGCTAAAACAATGTGGGAGTTAAAGAGGTTTGCAGAGATACCACAAAGGCTGAAAGAGAATGAGAATCGGACGGGCAATAATAAAAAGAGAAGCATATTCCTACGATGAGGATTTAATACAATGGACTCTGGGACGTGTCATTGTCTCTAGATATTCTTTGCAGTAGATTAAAAATTCCAGAAGATAAAGCTATGACCTGAATCTGCCCTCACATAGATACAGCTGAGATTGGATTGTTCCCCAGGGGACTAAAAATAAAATATACTACACTAGCCACAATTAGTACCTCAATCCATACAGTATTATTAAACATATGCTCAATGATAGGAATAGAGAAGTTTTACATTTATACAGAGGAATAAAAAAGATCCCTGCCTTTTTAGGAATAACAAGCAGGAACATAATTGGCATTCAGGACAGATACCCCAAAACATTTTAAACTGAAGAAATGTAAGATCAGACTAGATAGAAAATGTACAATTGTGAAAGAGAACAAAACACTGCTCAGAAGGAAGGAACAACTGGGATGGGGGAAAGGAGAAAAGAAGGAAGAGATCTAGATAGATAGATAGATAGATAGATAGATAGACAGACACAGACAGACAGACAGCTAAGATAATTGTACTACTACTTCTATTAGTTCATTGAAAGGAACAGGGCTTTTATTGTTTGCTCAATTTTGCATGCCTGCATCTGGTAATCTGAGCAACTACTTTGAAGATAATAATACATAATATAATAACCACTGTTAATTTCCAATAATCTGGTTTTGAAATTCTGTATCTTTTTGTTTACTCTTTAAAATAAAAAGAAGGAGCACTCTGATCTTCCTCCTCTTCTTTTCAGAAATAGATCGTGGAAACTAGAAAGAATTTTACACACTTCTCATGAAACAGGCTATAAAACCCCACTATATGATAAGAAAGGAATGTACTTATCTCTGAAAAAAACAAAAACACAGTGAACTAGCCGGTCTTGATAAATTTCTGCATCTTTATTACCATTATATCATATTCTTCATCTTATACTTCACCATAAGTGTCCACACTTCCTCAAATCTAGCATAAAAATTCTTATAACTAGCCATTTATTACTCTTTTCATTTATGTGGGAAAGTTCCCATGATACTTAACTTTAATATAAGATCAAACTTACATCAAGTAAATCTTCATAGTATACTCTCATTCATCTTCTCTTTGTTATGAGAGGTACTGTCATTAACCTAGAATAGGGGAAGAGTAAAAATATTTTTCCTCCCCTAAAGAATCGTGCGTTGACTTAGCTTTGAAGATAGACAAATATGTAATGCAAATGTCTGGAAAAGCTAAAATGAAGCAACTCAGACTTCCTGAGTGTGTCAGAAAAACATCAGAGAACACCAGAGTTTGTATGAGAGGAATATTTTCTTCTCTCCCCTGGAAAGTCAAAGGCTAGAGATGACCCATGAGTTAAAATGACAGCAGGACAAACCAAGAGGAATTAAGGCTGCACTTTTTATAAATTTTTAATTTCATATGCACAGGGGAATTACAAAATGATGTAAATGTAAAAATTAAAAATTTATATACTCTCTTCTCTCTTCTGATGACAGTCAATTTTCCTTGGAGGATGAAATTCTCAGAGAAGAGATTTTCACCATTGCATTTCTCTCCAGAGAAAGTATTTTCTCCATTTCTTGATTTTCAACCGTCTTCAGCCTAAACATATCCTGAGCACACTGCTTTTTAAAAAGTGATATTAGGTTCAGTGTTAGAGAAAGAATTGCTAAGAAAAAAAAAAAAAAAAAAAAAGGAAACATTAAAGAAACACAAAAAGAGAAATGAATTGAATAAGATTCTAAGAAATTAATAAGAAAATAAAAACAATAGTATGAAAGACTCCATAGAAGGGAGAATATCAAGTGGTTATGCAAGTCTGGAGCACAGGATACAAGTCTCAAGATGTCAAGAGAGGACACCAACTCAAACAGGAGTACAGTAGCAATCGCTTTCTGCAGGGTACTATTCAGCGTAGACTTGAACCCTTTATATGAGTCTGTAATAAGACAGGTTCCCAATCGTAAGTTAAATCTGACTGCATAAAAGAGAAGAGATCTCAAGAAATGCACTTTTGAGGTTATGAGTTTATAAAAAAAAAAAGTCATAGAGGTTTAAGGGGAGAACAACTTTTTCTCTACCTTCCTAGGTCAATGGCTAGGGAATCTGCGAGATTAACTAACAAGGACAGACTAACAGGAGGAAAACTTCACACATGGATGATTTACTATTTTCACATGTGCTGAAGCTTTAAAATAAGACACACTTACCAAAAGGAGTAGGGATATTTGGAGAAAATAAAAGACCCTTTGATAGGGTCAGGCACAGGGCAGTAAAATTTGATACCTTGGCATGTGGAGTATTTGAAGATGAAAGAAGTTGAGGAAGTTCCCGGAACAGGAACATCACTCTACCCTTCCCTTGACTTTCTCCGTGGAACAGTTCATAATGCCCGGATGTGAGATGCGGTCTCCTTGAATCTGGAAGAGAAGATCACACTTATCTCTGAAGACACAGGGACGCAGAAAAGAATCTCGTGAAATAGTCCTTGCTACCATTAGAGCCACCTCTTTTGGCACACTCAGATGTCGTTATGACTTTCCATTTTTCATTAAGCTTACCAAATACTGCTTGTGTTCAGGAATCTAAGATGAGTAGAGGAAACAGTTTTCCTTCTCCATAGTTTTGGCATATTCACAACTCAGTTGTTTCTAAATTTAGATTAGGCTTCCTTTCTGCAGTGAAGAGTTTCTCATTACTCATCAGACATCCCATGAACACGGTTTTCCTTATGTGTATCTTCGTACACATCCACCAGTGTCACAGAAAGCATTGGTCTAAGAACCAACCAGACAGTTCCTGGAGCAGAGTACTGTGCACCACCGAGTGGGCAGCTGCTCTGAGATACTTTAGTGCTGATGATTCTTATTTCTCTTTTAAATAATTAGTTATTTTTACCTTCAAAGACCTAGTTGAAGATGTTCATTTTAAAATTCTTTTACTATCACCTTAATGATTGGACACTTAAGAAAAAACATCTTGATACATTAAAACTGTAGTGATAGCTTTGTTTAAGACTTTTGCAATAAAAGAATTGCAGAGAGGTGAGAATAAATGCTAAATATAATAAGAGCATGAAGTGACTGATGGTTTAGGAGTAAACTTAAGGGGTTCTACCTTATATAAAAGTTACTAAGAGCACTCATAGTATCAAGGGAAGGGCAGTTCTACTAAAAAACATTCTTACTAAAACTGACCATCAACTTATATAAAAAATGTGAGAATGAAGAATTTGCTCAGATATTAAGGGTGATCCCATTTCTAAGATGGAAGGAATGACTTAATTTGCAGGGGTTTTGCTAAAACCATGCTATATGAACCTAATAAGAGCAAACTGGATATGAAAGGTCATGACTGAAGTTCAGTCAGAGGAACTTAACATAGGTCTGGCCCAAGGAAGACTCTTCCTCACCACAAATTGATTAAAAGAAGAAGAAGAAGAAAAGAACAATAGACTGATTGGGATGAACTATGGCAAAATTTGCTCTATACATTTCCTCATTTTGCATAGACACTTTGAATAAACTAAAGTAGAATTCATAAAACCACTAGGGTCCATGGGTCTATCATAGTGTGCTTTTGCTTAACCTTGATCAGCCAAACCAGATGCGCTAGTATTAGCGAATTTTGTTGTGGCTACACTGTACAACTATTCCCTTCTTATCTTTGAAGACTTTTTTTCCTGCTTCGTGTTTCTAACTCTTATTTTTCCAGCTAACATAGCATGATGCTAGATGCAAAGATAGTCATGCACCACAAAGTAACAATTTGATCAATGATGGGCAGCATGCACAGCAGTTTATATCACTTACTTTGGTGGGTACAAAGCTGTATCATCTAGGGTTGTGTTAGTACATGTCTGTAATGCATGTACAATGACAAAAATCCCTGAGTGCATTGATCAGAATGCATCTCTGTCGTTAAACTATGAATGGCTATAAGTAAAAACTCCCCCTTTCAATAACCTGTGGCTTCTTATTACGTTTCTTGAAGAACTGATTTGTATCTATATTTGCTTATGTACTCAAGCTCAAATTAACATTATGTAGTAACATCAAAACTCCTATCCTACCAGGAAGGTGCTTTCTTTGCTGGGGTCTATAGATTATTTTTAAGGATAAAAAGAATGTCATAAAATCCTTTAAGCAGAAATTTATCAGGCTGTATCATGCTATTTTCTGTCTATAACACAAATTTAAACAAAACCCACCAAACAAGGAAAAAGCAGTAATAAATCCTACATGGAGGTTGTTAGATATCATTTCAATATTCTCGTCATTCTCTATAAATATCCAACTTTTTCTTACATTTTTTGAGACTTTTTCCAAATTAGCATTTAGATGGATTTCAACTGGTAGCAGAGAGCTGTAGTGAACATATAATTAACTGAAAACACAATCAGTGGTGTGGGGCATTTAAAACCACTGTTACAAATATATAAATCAGTTTTTAAGTAAATACTAAGTTTGAAAAATAATATAATGTGATGAAAGATTATTTTAATATATTGTCAACAAAATAGTGAATGCTAAGCAAACATAAAACATGGCCAAAGCATTTTATATTTTGTATGTTAGAAATAAAAGCAAATGAATAATAAATTAGACATCTAAGCTCAATAATTTAAATAATTATACACCAATATGCCAAAGGAATCCAAGAGGAAGCACAGAATGAACATGATGACTTCTGTCAAATTTCCCGGCGATGTTCTCATTGAATCGAGTGGAAGTTATCATTGCCTTAGGAGCACATAAGAAGATAACTCAGTTCCAAACAAAATCATGACAAAATGATTATAATGTTCTCTGAAAAGACCAAAGCCCTGTTTTGGCAATAGTGTCTTTTGTTATTTTGTATGACTAAACGTTCTCCTTTTCTGTCATATATCAAGAGTCTTCCTGTCTGCATTCTCTGCCAAGTTTTCTTCTTTGATTTCAAATACTAGAGTTTCTCAAATACAAATACCAGGCACTTTTACAACTTAATATGCAGTTCAAAGACAATCACTTCTAAGTTATGCCTCAGTTACAATTGTGTGATTTCCATTTACAATTTACACCTGTACCTTTTGTCACTACCCACTCCATTTCTCTATTTCTGACCAAATCTTTACAAGAATATCACACAGGCCTCTAAAACAAGTGGGCTTAAACTTGAATTTTCCTACTCTCTAAACAGATGCAGTGGTTCTTTATCTCCGTTGACCTTACTATAATTCCAATCAGTTTTACAGAAGGTGTCTTGTCATGCTTGGTATCGCTCTCTTATTCTATTGTGTTGGAAAATTCATCATCAAAGTATATGCTTTCACCTCCAGAATATATTTTTTATCATAAATCACAAGCAGAATCCTTTGACAGGTCACATATTTAAAGTTTTCATTCAAAAACATCTTCATGAGTAAAATTCAAATAGAGTTTGCATATTTCCTCTTGAAGAAATAGCAAAATTTATACTAAACTACTTATCCCACTGGTTATAGAGTTGGACAGTGCATTTTGGCAGGCCTTCTACCGGAGCCCCAGTAGAAATGAATTTTGAATCTACCCAAGTCTCTTAATTTTCTCCAATAAGAGCTTCAATCAAGTTACTATTATGAGATATCTGTCATCACTTTCAGAAGGCTCTGACTTAAGCAGTTTCTTTCCTTTCCCAGATAAATATCTATGCAACAGCCAAGAGAAACATCAAACTCACCTAATACCCTCATGTTACTTGTGGGAGAAATACCTATATTCTTAAATGGACCTCCATGCTTGCACATGGCCAACCTCTTCTCATCCTCTATTTTAAACTGTATGCCAGTGCCATTTATTTTCTTATGATGTTGTGGTGTCTTTATATACACTGCATATATATTTTGCAAAATGATCTTTCAATTCAGTGCTTTGAACAAGCCAACTTTCCTTGACACAGCCACTGTGTGTTCACTTTGACCTCACTTGACTTCCCTTCCACCATCTTTGCATGACTATTTATGCATTCTGTTTACCAAATTCAGTTGTCATGTTATCAGAAAGACTTCCATGATTACAAAGTCTAAATGTTGTCCACTATTATATGCTAAAATAAAATTATATAAGTTTTCTCACCATGATTATTATGCTTTGAAGGATAAATGTGCTTTTTTGAGTAATAATTATCTTCTTCAGAAGAAAACTAAGGCTACATCATTAGAGTGACCAAACCTGCTTTACCCATCCTTCGTCCCTAGCCCTTACTATAGGATGTTAGACGCTGAGAACACAGTTTCAATTTTAAGTATGTAATGACTAAAGTACTATGTGATTGCCACAAAAATGAACAAAACAATCTAATAAAATGGAATACATAAGAAATGAATAAGTGGGAAGGAAGATAAGGGAAAAGGAATTTTATTCTATCCTTTGATACTGTTACAAAACAAGTTTTAAAATAAAACAATGTGCATTCTCATCTGGTCAAGCAACCAGTAGCTTTTTAAATAAGTATTGAGGTCTAACAGTGAGAGCCCTCTGACTTTGCTCTCCATCTCTGGAGCAAAGATGACAATCTGGGTCTTTTAACCATGCTTTACAAATTTAAAGATGATGTTATTTTTATCTTTATCAACTGCAGAAGAAAAGCAGAGAAATCAGTGAAGAATCTTTCTCATACAAACTGCTTCAGTTAACATTTCCCAGTTAATTTTGTGAAATTTCAGCTATAGCATTAAAGTAAGAGAAATTATACATTTGAATTCTAAGCCACAACCTATAGCAGCAGCATCAATAAACACTAATGTCAGCTTTTCAATATCCACAGGCTGAACTGGCTGAGATTTGGATTTGGATTGCATCAGGTCTATGGACCAATTAGGGAGGGACACACAGTTTGACGAGATTGATTCTTTCTATCCATGAGCTTGGAGTGTCTCTTTAATGATTTATTTTTTCTTTGCTTAGAATGTTTTGGTGCTTTGATATACACTGCATACATATTTGCTAAATTGTTGTGTCAAGGGGCTGGAGATATAGCTCAGTGGAATAAGCGCTTGCCTAGCAAGCGCAGGGTCCTGCGTTCGATCCCCAGTACCGCAAATAAATAAATAAATAAATATATATAAATAAATAAATAAATTGTTGTGTCAATATTTTATTTTAGTGCTGATGATGTAAATGTTTTGATTTTGCAAACTCCAGCTCTCCATTACTGGCAAATAAGACAGCAACTGACTTTTGTATACGCATCTTGGATTATGATCCTTTCTAGAAGCATTTCTATGCACTTATTGAATCTGCACACAACCATTCCAGAGAAACGCAGTTATAATCCCTTTCTTATCTATCAGGACAATTAGGTAATATACATAAGGTCATAAGCCTGACTTCTAAAACAGGTATGTGTGGGAAGCTAGAGGCATTCAGTTTTCAGAGCTCAACTTCTGTAAACTTTTGAGTTTATGGTTCTTCATAAGTGATGTACTAACAGCTATCAACATGCCCTTAAATGGATGAATGTCTTTGGATTTATTTCTGCACCGAGAGCCAAAGCTTGGCCTGCCAACATATTTCCTGACTTCTGCTTCTATATTTGATTCACTAGGGTCTGACGAACTACATAAGCTCTCTTGCAGACAAAGACAAATTCTGCCACATTGCACAGCTGGTGCTTGAAATGTCACTGTTGATTAGATATTTTTAGACGTTTAAGTCTTGCTCTGTAAGCTGTATTTCATTTCTTCTTCAATATCACACAAATCGCTTCTCTGTCTCTCTATCCATATATTACTGTTTTGGGTAGTCATTACAAGAGACATGACATATTATTTTTATCTTTATCACCTGCAGAAGCAAAACAGAGAAATAAATGAAGAATCTTTCTCATACATGCTGTTTTGGTTAACATTTTCTAAATCAATTTTGTAAAATTTCAGCTACAGAATTTAAATAAGAGAAATTATAAATTTGAATTCTAAGAGACAATGTACAATAACATCACTTTAATGCAGGAAAGGCCTGAGAGAATCCCAAAAATGTCTTAGGAGGAAGTATTGTTTTTAACAAATACCTGGAACTCTGTGTTACAGTTGGAGTGAAGATATTTGATGGGTATGAGATCTACTGTCTGCATGGAGACTCATACATATGTGAGACAATAATGGACTTTTACAACAGTATTATTAACAAGGAAATACTGATTACTTGAATTCCAAATTCTAAATGTGTGAAACAAACATATTTCTATGAGTAGGTTCTCTGAAAGAAGTAAACTAAATTTTTCTCTCAATCTCAGTCTTACTTTTTTATTACAACGTGCATTTTCGAATGAATTTTTTGGTAGAAAAAAATAACCAGTACATTTTTGGAAGAAATTTGCCAGAAAATACTACTCCCAGTTAATCATTTTTACTTTACATATAACCTTCAATAATTTAACAATAATTAACCAATAATGCATGTGATAAACTTGTCAAATTGCGTGTAAAAATTGTTAGTAACTTAAAATGAAAGTAAAGCCACTGTATATAATACGTATGTGTGCATTTATTTCTATATTTACGGCAAAGCATATGACAAAAAAGCCTTTGCATTCATTGTGTAAGAATCACAAAATACCTGTCAGCTAGGAAATACTGCTTTTTAAATTTTTCAAGAAGGTATATGAAAGCATTAGCTTTTTTAAAAAAATTATTAGTGTGTGTTCACAGTATCTGCATTTATGATCACTTAGGGAGTGGAAACATGTATGTAATGTATCTTCTTTCTTTTTTGATCTCTGTCCCCTTCTCCATTCCCTCTCTCCCTTCTCCTCTAGTTTGCCTTCCCTTCTTTTCATTCTTGTTGATATTACTAAACGTACTTCCTGTTTACTGCATGTAATGTTTACATTCATTGAGGTTACTGGGTTCTTGTACAAGACACATCTTCATTCTCCTTGTTTACCCTTCCCCTCGCCCTCACTCCTGGCCCTTCGTCCCTCGGACCCTACCCTATTTGCAGGAGATCATTCTCTAGTCTCCTTCTGTCTTTCCAAAAGAAAAAAAAAAAGAGGGAGAAACATCAGTTTTTAAAAGGACAAGATGTTATTAAAACTATGGCCCAAAAGCCGGAATGCCTGAACTCAAATGCTGATTCTGCTAAACACCAGCTAATGACTTCAAGCAAATTACTTACTCTTTGTTTGTACTTCAATTTCTTCTATTGCAAGAGGTGAAATTATAGTATGCATCGTGTATTCATGGTCTATAGATTCAGTATTCCACTTAACTCAAAGCAAGGTTGTCTGAAACAGAGAAAGGACTCCACAAATAATACTAAGTTATGCTACCTGTATGGTCCTTCAGGGTTCCTTCTATTTGTGTAAATATAAAGCTATCCCATTTTTGGAAAACAAATACTCTCTTTTTTAATTCCCCTAATCTTTGTTCACTGAATTCTTTAGTTAACTTTCTGTATTTCGTTACAAACTCTATACCAAATGTGTGCATCCATATGACTCACTTTATAGTTGAATAAATATGTTTGCCTGGCATAAATTTCCAAAGTGCCATTTCTGAATCAACAACCATGAACACTGAATATGTGTAAACAATATTTAGCTCCTCAGTGAAATGCTGATACCAGCTTATGTTCTCTCTTAAAGGTGAAGTTAATCTCCTTGTGTTCTATTTTGAATTCATCTGTTCTTTTGCCAGTTTGATAGTTGCAGAAGTTATGGAGGAGGGTCAAGTTAGGTTTTACGACCTGCCTGGGGAGCTGGTGGACACATTCCTGAGCGTGTCTGCATGGGTCACAGACACATGATCTCAGGATCTATGTGTAGTCCCTTGGCAATTCCTCTCTGACACGGTCTCCTTGTTCTCCTTCCTGCCTACCATAAACTAAAGAGCTTTCTTTTCCCATGCCGTGCCGCCATGCCATGTCCACCTTGGAGGCAATCAACCACAGATCAGGACCTCTGAAAGCCATGAACCAAATTAAACTGTTCGCCCTGAAATTACGGGTCATGTCAAGACTGTGTGCTATCATGCTATTGTTTAGATCTAATAAGACCTCCAAATCTTCACGTGCTTCGAAGGTAACTGGATTATAGGGGTGTGACAGCTGACTTGCTATTAGCAGGCAGTGTCAGCAAAAGCAGGTCACTGAAGAAAATCTCCCTCCAAGCTTGCTCTCTCCTCTCTTGGCTTCCCCACCACCATGAAGTAAGCTGTTGTTCTCCGAACAAGGTCCCTCCAGCATGCTGTTTCTGCATTTCATCCTGCTGATCATAGACTAAAATATCTAAAACTCTAAGCCAAAATGAACCACTTCCCTTTTAAACTGTGGATGTCAGGTCTTGTGTCTCAACTACAAGAAAGGAACCAACATACAACAAGAGGAAAGCTGACTACGCACTGATATTATATTGTGCATCATTTTCTAGGAACCTGAGACATGTACTCCCCTTGCATGAAATCATAATATTGTACTAGAGAAGTTAAGATATTAAATATCCAACTGGACATTGAAATGACATCCAGTGAAAAAAGATGTCAGTGGTCCATAGCTGATAAGCCAACCACAAGAATAATACATAAGCTAATCAACTAATTTATTTAAAAAGTTAGTTCACTTCATGAGTTAATTAAATAAAGAAATATAACTTTATAAGATTTTTAACCAAAATCTCAATTTAAAAAGTCTGTAGCATATATAGATACAGTGGTTGACCATAGGCTTTCTGTTCAGATCACAAATTATTTGAAATGCTTTAGTGAACTTTATTATACTTACATCCTCAGCAGATAAAAATGAAAAAATTTGCCATGAATTATAATAAACTAAGAGAACATTTTTGCTGCATCTTTCAACATTTTTCTAGATGGCCTGGAATTTATGTTGTAATTAGTTCTCATTTCAGCTGCTCCACCTACAACGTGGAGTGGGGTTCAGAGACAGATGACTGGATTTTGCAGTCTCAATGGTGATTCCATTCACATTCAGCAAGTACCTCTTCAGAGAGAGTTCTGTCTCTTCTAGCTCCCTGCAAACCAGTCAAATAGGTACAGTCTTCCCTTTTAAATCACACTGAAACTAAGCTACATCCCATGGCCATTTCTCTTTAACACAAGTAATTATAGACTTCCCTTGCCCTCTGACTCCTGCAGGACTCAGGGCAGTTCACTGTGGAAATGAACCTCATTAATTCCCATTTCTGCAGTTCGGCCCCAAAACTGTGGGGTGGTATCATTATTTTTCTCACTCTTAACTAAAGGAAATGCTACAGAATCTCCAATTTATTTCACTATCCAAGTGATCTACTATTGCCACGATAAATCAATCAGGGAAACATTCATCAATGTTATTCAGCGCCAACACTTTTCTTGTCAGGAACCCAGTGAAATGGTTTCTTATTCCCCTAGGCTTTAGAAATTAGTGGTATTGCTACTCGGTCCTTGTTATAGCCTTATCCTGTACTACACTGAACATTAAGTACTTAAGAATAAGATCCCCTGAGCTGTTCTTACCACAGAAATGTTTGATGATGCTACAAAATTGGCATTAAATTGGATTCATTTTATCTTGCTTCCTTTTACATGGCAGCACTGCGTGGCAGAAATAGAAATATATCAGCACCGTTGTTTTTCTCCCCTTTCAGAACAATTCCTAAGGTGGAACACGTGGCCTGTGTGAGAGAAAATAAAAGTGTGTTTGGAGCTAAAACTGACAGTAGCTATTTTTACATTCAAAAGTAAATTTCATAATACATTTAGAGGGTAAGTAAACTTATATACTAACCTCAGAAAGTTTCATTAGCTAGACATCAAAATGAAACCTCCAATATGTAGCTCTGCGTTTAGCTGGACACACAGAAAATTCCAGATCGTGCAGACCACCCAGGTAATGTAGGGAATGGAGTGGATAAGATGGTTTGTTCTGCTTCAGAATTTCTTTGTGGTTGGTTTGCTTGGTGAAGTAGCATGCAGCGAGATTCAGAAAGGGGACGTTGATGTGAACAAAGGCTAAAACACAATTTGGCAAAAATATCCAATGATAATCTCAGAACCAGGCTTGTTAGCCTTCTGGCCCCTGACCTTATTAATCAAACTACCTTTCTTGCCAGTCTTGTAAGAAACAAGTAGTCTATATTTGTTTCATATTTAATACTCAATTCATAAGAGAATGTCTCAGTAGGTCATTTGCGCATGTCTTTCTCTCTTTGTCCTTCTTAATTTCTCTGGCCTTGTTTCCAGATCTTTCCCTTTGCTCAGGCAATTGTGGTAACAGCTTTTCCCAGGGATCGCTCACTGCTACATTGTTCTACGTCTTAAAATTATCATCACACGTTCTGCTATAAGTTTTGCTGGGTTTTATTGTTCTTTCATATAGTCCACCTCAGAGCAGTTCATCGTCTGGATACAAATAAAATATGTTTGCAAAGATGACAAGAAGCCTGTTGCTGCCATCACTTTTGTGGCTTTCTGCTGAGTGTGAGGGCGGGTTTTAGCAATGTCAATCCACAACTCAGTTCAGGAGCCACTGATCCCGTAAAAGCATCCCTGCTTCCTCTGTCCTCTAAGTCTTCATCTGATGTCTCCTGCTTCATCTGTTCTCTAAGTCTTGCTTTTTATTATCATTGATTTTACCTTTTCATGTAACAGGAGCTACAGAGAAGCAATAATCCAGTTGTTTTAAACTTCCTATTTCCTATTCCTCTGAGCTGTGCTCCTAACCTTCACTTTCCCTGCAGTGACCTACCAGTGTCGTGAGAATGGTCTTTGGAATTGGGCAAGGCAGGCCAAGTTTATAATGGAACAAAGGAGAATTCAGGAAGCTGTGTCTGAGTTTCACACCACGCTAAAGCAGGTGGGGAAATTGAGCATTCTTCCTAGAATCTTATCTTAAAAATTATGGCAGATTGTGAAATTCATGTTGGTTATTTATCCAGTCCTTAGGAAACCAAGCTAATTGTAGCAAACCCATAGCTCTTGGCAAAACACAAACTCTCTCTGTGAGATTAGATGATCTGAGGATAGAAAAATGTAGGCTACACTCTCCAGGGAGATCACAAGGCAATCATTTGGGAGAAATGAAAACATACTGAGACTGAGAGGTTTTATAACCAAAGTTAGTACAAAATTAATCTTTATATTTCATGTATTAATATATGCATACATATATGGTATGTATGTAACATATATATATATATATATGCAAACATCACATAACTTTTAAACAAATATACAAATAAAGGATGTGGAGAAGTGACTTCACTCACAGGGATGTGACAAAAATATGGAAAGCCCTGGTTTTAAAGGTTGTTTCAAAAACTGATTCTGGTACTTATTTCCTGCTAAAAATTGCTGATTTTATGATGTTTTATAGACTTAAGGCCAGTTAAATCAGACAGAGAAAAGGTACATAACCAAAGCTATAATGAATGAATAGGAAGACCATTTTAGGATTAAGTCCAGGGTGGCCTAGATAGTTTTCTTAAATATAACTCTTTCAATTTATTAACTATTTATTATTATTAACAATGTAAATATTATTAACTAGTCACGTTTATTAACTATTTTTAGCTACTATTTTCCTACAGGCCCATAACTGAGTTCTCTGAATCAGTAGAAATTCATTGACATTATAAAATTAAATTAACACAAACTTTAGAACAATACTGAGAGAAACATAAAGAGTCAGATGTCCATTAAGCAATAAAAACACTATTAATCTTTGACTCATTAACCTTTGCTTGCTTTAAAACCCAGGATACTTTTACTTTCTCTCACTAATAAGCAGTTGAAATACTTTGGACCATGTATTCAACTTCTCAGCTTGCCTGTGCTGCTACAGGTAAAGAACAAACTTGAGCCACCTATGAATTATATAATATGTTGAATGTATATAACAAAAATACTTTTATTTTTTATATTTTACTACAGCATTCCCAAACACTTCCAAGTTTAGTAACTAAATAAGGGAACTTGCGTGCTTGCTTAATGATAGTGAATGCCTATGTTTAGGGACATGCACAGGCGGCTAGGTTGAAATAATGGCATCAATTATTGCTGCACTTTATCAGCTAACTCACATAAGCACAGGTGACACTTATGCACCAGTTTCATTTCCAAATGGTTTGGGGTGAGCCCAGGAGGCAGAGTTAGCACCACAACCTGTCTTCGCTAAAAGGATCAATTGTCACCACCCAAGTCAGGGTCTGAGTACCACGCAATCATCATGAAACACATGGCTCACAGCAATGTTAAAAGCTAGGATCTTTGGGGGTCACCCTACTGGCTGTCCGGGGCCACAGGGGACCAGAAAATGAAGTCTGGGCATAATTACCACACCTGCACCTTCTTCAGTTTCCTAAGAGCGTTGCACTGCTTAGGGAAAATCAGATAATTCCCTTTGTCTCCTATATTAATAGTACAGAGCAATCATTGGGAATATAACTTGAGTCTGTTGGAGTTTTTAATCAAAAAATAATTTCATTTTGGAAAAAGTAGATTTCAAATTGGGATGCTAGGCTGCTTATCTTTAGGGCTGGGACAGAGTAGACTCGTAACCACAGCTGTAGAAATGGGTTCTTTGATCTTCCTTCTTTACGAACTACAAACTGAAAAAAAAATTTAGCCAAAATTACCCTCTTATGTGAAAAACCATTAAAATTTGTGTTAAAATCCCAGTCCTGCTGAAAAATAAGTCATCAAAACATTGACATATTTTAATAATAGTTCATACATGCAGTAATGCTATAATGTACAAGGATTTCTGAAACATGGTTGGTATGTTTGCTTTTATATTTCATAAAATAGAATTGTATTGAGCATATTCTTTCTCAATATGAGATATTTAATCAGACACTGGGTGTCTAAGACTCACCGTGTGGAAATGTGAATCTGTGCACCATTGCTCAGGACTGTGTGGCATTTTACTGTGTCACTACACCACAACTTAGTTATTCTTCTTGTCAACAGATATTTTTATGTATCATGTATGTGTGTGTGCGTTTTACTGAGGACTGAAAGCAGTATCTTCACCCTGAGCTATATGCCTGCCCTCTTTACTTATATTTTAGGTTTTGTAAAATTTTGAGACACGGCCTCACTAAGCTGCTAATTTGCCCAGGGTGGACTCAAACCCATGATCCATCTGTCTCAGCCTCCCAGGGTGCTAGGATTATAGGCTCCACACCTCGCTATTTGTTCTGCTTTTAACAGCAATGCTGCCATGAACATTTCTGGTCACTCTGTTCAATATATAAACGTTTTCCTAAGCAATATTTTATAAGCCTGTTAGGCTACAATGCACAATAAGGTGTGGTTCTCCCTTAATATAATTTGTATACATGAGCCCTCATACAATCACACATGAAAAACAACTTTTTCCAAATAATCCTTACTTATGTAGAAGACATTCTAATATTTTCTTTTATATTTCCACATTATACTTCATCATACATATTTTGTTTTATACTATGATGGGTCTTACTGCCTAAGTTGTTCTGTTTAACTTTTTAATATAAGTGCAAGACCACTGAATTAAAAAAATGATAGAAAAGTACAGGTTGAGTTTATAAACCTGCCAGTGGAAATTTTGTTTTCAAGTGTATACTTCTCCAAATTTATAAGATGATACAACTGTCTTAAAATATGATTGAATCAAATGTCGTTTCAACCACTACAATAAAGCAGTGCATGCCACTCTGCTTTCCAGATACTTGAAATTCTCAAACTTTCGGATCTTTGATGAATACAGCACACCTGAAATAATCTCTCATTGTCATTTTTATTTTCATCCTCTGGGTTAATGATGGGTGGAATAACATTTCACCTGCTCTGTAATGTTATTTATATTATACTTTACGAATTAACTTGTAAGACAGGTTAATATACACCCGACACTAATTCTATCCTAATTAGGTATTCAGCGTTTTCTTATTTCAGTTCAGCTTTGCTTTTAATATTCTTCATTATATCTTTTGGTGAAAGAAATTAAAATGGCACCTGTATTCTTGCACAGAAATGCCTAAGGCTCTTTGTTAAACATCCAATGCCACACAACCAATAATTAAAATAATATATTGGAACACTGGTAATTTATTCCAAATGCTACCCTGGTAATCACCATGAAGCTTGATTTATCTACCAGCCAATTATATTTGATTTTCTCCTTAAATTTTTTGTCACTTGTTTCACATCTCATTTTCTTTTTGACATTTATTTACTATAAAAGCATCTTGTTCTTCAATTTTTCTCATATATTATCAAATATCTTAGTACATGTTAATTACAACTTTCAAAACTGTTTTATAGCTCCAGGGGCATCAAGGCAAATTTTTAGAGAATGTGCAGTATGAGAGTGTGTAACAGCCACATTAATTTTTTAGGAGTATGTCTCTGGAGAAATTATTAATTTTAATTTTATGAGTTTAATATATTAAACAATGTGTACTTATATTCATAATGTATTAAATTTTAATATGTAATGATGTGTAGAATAAACATCAACATTTTCAATCTCAACTGTTTACCCGCTTACAAGATCTAAAAAGGAACAGCAGAATAAATTCCTATGTGAACTACAATAAAAACACAAACAGAACTGTAGCACAGACATAATCTTTGCTTCAATTATCACACCGAAGGCAGTCTTTACACATGACAAAAGCATGTTCTACGCACAAGTCTCACTTACATTAACACTTATGCTTTCTCCTGTTTGCTAGATCATACTTGTCATCTTCTGTCATAAGCTTTCGATGATATTATGCAATGTTCACTTCTCAGGAAAATGAAGTGTCAATAAAATATCAAATATGTATACACTGAATGTTTAGAATAAACATCAATGTTTTCCACATCTACTGTTTGTTTGCTTACTACATCTAAAAAGTAACAGCAGAAATAAGTTCCTATGTGAACTATAATGAAAATACAAATAAAACTGTACCACAAAGACATTTATTTCAATCATCATGCCTAAGGCAGTTTTGCATGCAAAAACTGCATGTTCCTGCACAAGTACCACTTACAGCGATAGTCATGTGTTTTGTTTTCCTGTCTTCTTGGGTAGGACGTACTTGGAATCTTGCTGGTCTTGCTGTTCTCTTAGGAGGTCTTGTGCTGTTTCACTTGTCTGTGCACCACTGTGCTCCAGATTTCCTTTGAGGAGTTCTTTGGTCAGGTACATACTGTTCTTACTCTGTCGTAACTGATCATGTATTACTTCAGTCCCAATCCTCTAAGAAAATTCCTCCATGCTATTTTGTGCTTACTATTTTCTTTATAAACTATGAAACTATTTATGTCTCACATGTTAAGGATCAAGTAAAACACCACCATTGACCAATGCTTTGTCTTTCAAATGACATCAGAGTCACTGCATAACTGATCAATAACATCTACTCCGCCTTTCATTCTGTTGTAAAAAGTGATCATTTCTGGCTTCATCTATGTTGAGAATTCACTATCTATCTTTTATTCGTTTGTTTTGAGCCAGCATCTCTCTATGGAGTCCAGGGTCCCCTTGAACTCACTATGTAGCCAGGCTAACCTTGAATTTACAGGATCCTCTTGCCTCACCCTCGCAAGTGTTGGGATTATAGATGTTCACCACCATGCCTGGCCTCACTATTAATCTTATCACCATGATGGAACATTAATAGTATGAATACTACATTCTTTTCCTTCTCCAAAAAGGAGGCAACTGTTATGATCTTTAAAATCCAAAGATTACACCATACATTTCTCTACTGTGAATGTGCCACATTTTTTCAGGAATGTTGGCTTTGTTTTTGCAAAGAGTTCTTGTGTTGGTCAACCAGTGTTTCAGCACATCTAACATCAGTGGGTAGCTAGTGAAGCAACTGTCCAATGTGACATTTGGGTGACTTTTGAAACTGCCACAACAAGTCTGTTCATAAAGTCATATGGTTTGTTACTGCATGAAGAAAGACCTAGTGACTGACTTCCAGGATAAATTTCTAAATTCATGGGGTAAAAATGTTTTCACGTCTCCCAGGGCATATTTTTTATACCACATTTGAAAGGTTCACTTTCTGATAGCTTCAAGAACCATAAAATGATGCAAGTTGTTCATTAATTGTCTTCGATTTGGACAGTGTATAAATTGCTAGACAACTTAAAGCTTTCAACCAATGACTGAACCACAGCCAAAGTGTCACATTTTGTTTTCTTTCTTGATTGGTTTTCTTTTCTTTTTTTTTTTTTTGGCTGGAAAAATAGGCATATTTGAAGGAAACCAAATCTCTTAAGTACCAGTATTATCCTAAAAATATCAATGCCACATCTGTCAGTTCTGCATAAACATTTTAGATTCTGATAATTAGAATGATAAAATCCTGCTATGAAGGCTTTTAGTTCAGATAGTGAGGATTCGTGATAAATATATTTTTGAGTATTACTATTGACACATATAAAACACTTTCTTGTATTTTACTCTTAGTTAATTTCAAAACATTCTGCAGCATATTGTCCATTACAGACAGTTTCCAGCATTGAATTGCAGTGTTTGCATTCTGTCAAGAGGTTGCACCCTGGCAAGAACCAAATAATGTTTTCTCACCTAGTTCTAACGTTCAAACATTCGGGTATAGGGTCATTTGGTAGCATCTTGTCTAGTCATCAGAATGAAGGTCTTCATTCTGCATTTCTCTGCTGTCTCTCCCATCTGTTGCTGACTTCTTTGGCTGCCCTGATCCAAGTCACCTGATGGCTCACTTTCAGCCCCGTCCCAAAGTTGGAAAAGCAGATTTTCAGGTTATGTTGTACTGAAATGGACTAATTCTGCAAGAAAAATCAAAAGATAACATTTAATCAAAAAACTATAAGTACACAAAATGTGATACTGCGCATAATGTGGGTGAAACTCACTCATTTACACTTTGACACATGGGTGAACACAAAGATTGCTTTCTATATTCTCCCAGGGCAGCTACTGAGGACCACAACCAACTACCACAGTATTAAAGCACATATGATATGCACATCTGTGACCCTATATGAGGAACTCAGGGTTTTAAATTAACAGTTTTATTCAGGGTCAATTTGTTGGTTTAACTGGACATTTTCTTGAGTGCTGCTGACTTCCTTATGTGCACACAGACCCTTGGCTGAATGTTTATATTTAAAACCAAAAGAAAATGGGTAATTATTTTAGGTATCCTATGCTGTTGGGTAAGTCAGCCTCTTCCCAGGTAGGTCTGTGCTGTGAGGGGAAATTCTCACTAGGATTTCTGCTTTGGGTAGAGTGAGACGTAATTACTGACAAACTTCACTTGGGAGCAAACAGGCCAGGAATTCTGTCAGGCTCTGAACCCCAGTCTGCTTTTGTGTGGGGTGGGCGACCGAGATGGCATTCCTAACTACCCACGTTGTCATTTACAGACCTTCTTACTCTGAACCTGCATTAAATCACTGATTCCGCAAACTGTCTTTAAACTTTTGTAGGCAAACATTTCACGGACTTTTTATCTTTTCGTGATTAAAAAAAAAAAAGAACGAAAACATCTTAATGAACACGCACATATTTAGAAAATAACACAAAAACAACACAAGCAGGACAGAATCTCAGACAAAGTGATAGGAAATTAAAAATGGTTGCTGTATTACATGTTGATACTTCAGTTTGGATACTCAGATAAACCAACATAAACATGTAAGATTGATCATTTTTTTTAATACCTGCAACTACCTCACCATTTCTCCTTGCTTCCCTAATACTTGCTCTCTTCCAGGGTACACAGACGTTTTTATTTCCTTGTCTCTATCTCTTTTATGGGCTTATTTTTCTTATTCATTGTATTTTGAAATTTTATTTTACTCGTAGTAAAATAAAGACAGAAAGCAAATGCATCAGCTTGGGTTTCATCTTGAACTAGGTGACAAGTGAGAGCTGTTGCTTTGAGACTTCTTCATCAGAGACTAAGCAGCATTCATCAAATACTGAGTGTCCTGAAAAATCTGGTTGAAAAGTTATGTCACATTTGTCAAGGTAGGGGATGATTTCAGGTGTTTGTAATGGTGAAAATTCTTCATTACTCCAAAATAGATAAACAGTGTAAAAATTGCTACGTGATTCTGTTCTGGAGCTGTACTTGCCGGGATCGAATCAGTCCACGTGAATGCTTGTTGTCTACAGTTACAGTACTCTACTGCTTCTCTGTGAACTCAAATTCAGCCCATTTCAACATCATGCCACAGGATCAGGGACATAGCTCAGTGGCACAGGTGCCTGCCTGGCAAGTACAAGGTCGTGAGTTTGATTCCTGGTACCAATAAAAAAGTCAATATCATGTCACTACTCTACTTCTGCTTTAGAATGTGAAAAGAAAAATGAGTATCTCAAGGTTTTCAAGTTTAAAATATTTTTAGTCAGTGTTTATCTGAGCACTTCTAATCTACAATTCATATCTTTTAAACTGGCACCACCTTTAAAATGCTTGAGTTACACAATATCTCTAAATTCTTCCATTTGATGGCTCAGTAATGAAACAATATAAACACCGATTTCAATGTGCTAATGGCTATGAAAAGGCAGTTGAAAACTGACTCCTTCCAAAGAAGATTTTATAGTGATGCCATGAAAATATCTGTTGTCCTTTGACAGTTTTCATAACATACTTTTAGGACAGTTGCCTGCTTCTTACTGTGCTTTGAACTTCAGTTCTTGCTAGATGTAAGATAATGAACTAAAGAACTTACACTAATGCTATTTAAACTTCCACTGAACTGGACATAATAGGATATAATTTTCTTCCAAATCTCAATTATAAACCCAAAAATATCCTCAATAATCAGCTCAGGGTAAGATAAGGCAATGCTAAGAACATTTATCTCATATATTTGAGCTTCAAAGGGTTATCATGAATGCTTTCACTGTCACATAAGTATCCAAGCAAAGGTCAGGCTCTCATTAAAGCTTATCTGAAGCCGGAGTTATATGTTATGGTTTATTGCCTCAAGTACCAATTAATACAGAATTAAAGAAATGGAAAACCAGTGATTCATACCTTTGCAGGCGAAGCTTCATACTTCAGTATAATACTAAAATATTAATTGTCATTTTAGTCAGGTAATATTTTATTAGGCACTTAAATCTCTAGGTTTTATCATATGATACATAACATCAATTTTAACAAAATGCAGAGGAGATTTGGGGAACATTTACTCAAAAGTTAATAGAGTAAAATCTTAGTGGTATTTTCTAACCAGTGACTTAAATGTGGATATCAATTATTAATGAGGTTGAAATGCTTAATAATAGGGGACAGGAATAAGGCCATAAAAATTGCTCAAATTATCACCATGGTATCAAGGGTGACTGTCTTCTTAGAAGGCATATAAGAAAAACAATAAAAGCAGAATTGCATCCTATAGCACTAATGAATTTTGCCTCCAAGGTTATTGATGGAGTAGGGAAAGAGTGGATAGTTAAGGACCAGCAAATGATATGCAGAGGCATGCTTACTCCATTCCTTAACTGCAATTTCATGTAACCTGGAAGGAGTCTCGCCTTCCTTAGATAAATGCGGACCCAGTATCACCAACAACAGGCTCCCAAATGTTCTGTGACTGTGTCAGTTTCCTGATCAGCATATGCTTCATCCTGCTTTTCTTCATCCTATTTGTATCTTTGTTCCTGGAGACCTTCAAACTATTCTTGTCTCTGTAATATGACAAATGTTTGACCACACTGTAGCCAGTCTACAGACAAGCTCAGAAGAAAAACAAGAGAATAATTCCCTGTGAATAACAAGCAGCAGTGAACCAGAAGAAAAGTATCCTTGACAGTTGTGTCTGCTTGTGACTGCGTAAAGATAGTTTCTTACAGTATTGCTGTCACTTACGAGACAACTTAAAGTCCTAGGAGTTTGTGTGACTGAAAAATTATTGCTCATTTTTGAAAATTTGCTATAAACACTTCTGTACTGACACAGGCAGAGCAAATGTACCTTTCCTGTTTTAAAACTGTATAGTTAAAAGTTAGTTTCCACTGTTCTATGAAAACAAAAAATGTTTCCTTTTGTGATGTCTTACTTAACTTCTTCTTGACTAGATTATAAGAGGGTTTGGTTTGTTTTTGTATCAGAAATTGAACTCAGGACCATGTGCTTGCCAAGCAGGCATTATGCCGCTGAGCTACATCCCTGGCCCTAGGTTATGCGTCTTGATTTTCTTTTCTTTCTTTTTATTTGCAGGTAAACACAAAGAATTCATCCTGGGCTAAAATCAGGTAAATAATTTACCTAAAATGAATCTAATATTTTTTCTGTCAGGATTAGCCAGATTATTTCTCCCTCTCTAGGGTACACATTTTGTTTGCACACTCAGAGATTCACATTAACCGTTATAGACTAAATGTGCACTGTAAAAATTTAAAATTATAAAACTATAAAAAATATATACCACATGGGTATATATATATATATTGAAAGTGCAATTATCACTGAGTGCAGCTTATCACCTAATGTTCTAAGACTGTCTCTATTTTGAAAAAGCTAATTTGTACCATGATCATGGTAAAAAACTAAACTAGCTGAAAATGGAATCAAATTTTACCACAAAGTCACCATTGAACCTAACTGTTGAATTTGATTCAGTTCTCATCCAATTTGGTTCACAACCAGAATCTTGGAAAGTATGAAGCTTGTGAAGAGAGGTACTACCATGCGTGCATGTGTGTGTGTGTGTGTGTGTGTGTGTGTGTGTGTGTGTGTGTCTGAGTATGAGTATGTATTTCCAATACTAAGCAAAGTTTCTATTGTGCAGCCCCCTCCCCATTTGTCTCCTGTATCCTTCACTGGAGGTGAGGAAATGCTGATGCACTCTTACTGGGGCCTTGTTACCAAGCAAGCCACGAGCCAGGATGCTTAGCAGTTCTGCCTGCTTCTCTTTGTTGCTCCTTCCAGCAAATGTTTGACTCTTGCTAGTGGAGATTTTCCAGAAAGCTTGTTGAAACCTTCATCCTGTTTTCTCCCTGTCTATCTGTCCTCTCCCCCTGCAAACTAAACACATTGCATATCCTTCAAAGTATTTTCATATCATACCAGTTGTTCATGATGCAATGTAAATATCTTAAGCTCCTCTTTTTATAATCAAATGTAATGGCCAATAATTCCACACTCTGCGCTATCCCTGTCTTTCTCATGTGTGCACCTTTAGTGTGTTGATAGTTTCTCCTAAATGTCTGTACACCCAGTGCATCTTCACACATGTTAGTCAATCTTCTGAAACTTCTTTTCTAACTTTACAGCCTTCTTCAAAATAAATTTACAGTTGAGGATGCTTAGAGATCAGTTCTTTCCATAACTCATGGCCATAAATTACGGTACTTTATCCTGTGCTGCATAATAATTATAATACAACTACAATAGTAAGGACAATACCCAGTATTTATTGACTATGACTCCAGTATTAATATATTGATATAATGCCCCAGTAAAATCTTCATAACAATATATTAAAAGGCTTATCTTTTACAGTTGAGGCTTTAAGAGGCTAAGAAATGCTCACGTTTGAGAGGAAGAAAGAAAATATGAATGAAGGTCCTTCTGAAATCTGTGATCATTCTATTTTTCTTGTATCCTGTGGGCTCCTGAAGTGCATTTTAATCGCTAGATTTTATATGCTAGAGTCTTTAGATTGTGCTGATATTTATTAATCAACCAACCCAAGCTTAATGTTTTCACAGTTATCCTGTCATGATTTCCATATATTCTACAACCAAGTCTCTCTATACCATCACATGAGTTTTAACAATGAGGTTCCTTTGCTCACGATTTGTCTTCATGATGGAAATTTTGGTAATTGTTTGAGGCTTTTCTCAAATACCAATTACTGCATAAAGCCTTCTATATTTAAATTACTTGGAATCTGTGGCCTTTTCTCTGGTTATTTATTACATCATACTTCTACTACTGCTACTGAACAAATACGTTCCACCTTCCGATATATTACTTCTTACGTGTGTCCTAGAGGTCATGCCTCCTTCACCCTTCCAGCCTGAAGTGAGTATTCCTTGACATAATATGTGTTTAACAAATTGATCATTTAACAAAATTTTAATTATTTTATTTAGGAACAGGTATGTAGAAAGAGAAAGGCGTTTAAGATAAGAATACTCAACAACCCTTGAAATTTGTCCTTCCCTTCCTTGGAGCCAAGGAAGGCAGAGCACCCTAAAGCGTCTCGTCTTCCATTTTCCTCTTCTCTCCTGGTTCTGAGAACTCTAAAGTAACCCAGTTTAGATGGCAACTGACAATGGCAAATTTTACTGCTTTGTTTCCCACAAAGAATGTAGCTGTTCCTCAGCACTTTACTTTCTCGTGAATCTCTATGTCTATTTGCATGATCAAGACAGATCAGAACTGTGAGCAAATTTTTAAAACTACTAACTCTATGCAACCAGTTTAAATCCACTATGCACAGAATAGAGTGTGCCAAAATCACTTCCACAAATTTTGGGAAAAAATCTAATAGCATAAAACATCAAAAACGTATGGATAAATTCAAGCTTTACAACATCCTTTACTTTAGAATTTTTGCTTTATTCTAAGATCCTGGTGGCAGCAAAGTTTACATGGATGAAATTTTCCTTTGTGCAAAATGTTTGAAAGTGAAAAATCACAACCACAGCAATCAAGAATCTTTCTACCTAAATGACACAAACGTGCTGACAAATGTTATCATACCAAAACCTACTTTTTTTTCCAGGAGGTTTGACTAATTGCTGTTCATTATTTTATTATCCTGTGAAACAGCCTAAAATCTTTCCCTTTCAATGGGAAATAAGAGGGTAATTTAAAAATGCGCTAATGGGGTTCCTGCCATTTTTCTCTCCTCCGCAGGAAGGAAGCCAGGTGGAAACCGCTGCCAAGTCTTGCTCTCCTGAAAACGCTGCTGGAAAGGATGGCAAATCTGAGCTCGCCCAGAAACAGAAACGCAGCTGCAAGTATTATGCTTGGCCGAGCCCTTCTCTCTATCGCAGTTTCCTACATTCGGTTCCCTTCTCCTGAATAGTGCAGATAAATTAGCATGGGGAGAGAAGTGCTGCATTTTGGGCGTATGCCTTGAGGGCGGACAGCCATAGCCTTCAGGAGTCATGCTGAGGGGGCCATTAAACAAATGACAGAGAAAGAACAAAACGGTCCTTCTTAGCATAAATATCCAAAGATTGATGACCAGCTTCTTTGCTCCTGCCCTGTGTTTTCAAGTCTATTCAGAGAGACAAATCCTGGCTCTCATACAAATCACCAGGAAAGCATTTCATATTTCACATAATAGTTATTCCTCTAAAGTACATTTTCTTCTCTCCTGTTGCCTAAAACGCGGGCATTTTTGCCACTCCCAGCCACGTTCTTTTTGATCTTGAGGCTTGTGTGGATTTTAGCTATGAAACCACAATCTTTCCCTCCCGTTTGTTTTCTAAGTATTGTAAGATGTCACAAGTGCTATACTTTAGTAGGGGGAAAAAACGGAGAAATGGATTGGTTCAGAATTCAGGGCAAGAACTTTAATTTTTTCAGAAGGGGCAAACCACGCAGATTACATTTATAATGAAGGAAGCGCAGCTCGATGCACGTGGCATATGTTACTTTTTCCAGACAAGCAAGAGCATCCTGAGCAGAGCAGCGGTCTGCACGGTGCGGGGGTGTCTCACACGCAGTGTAGGAGCACCAGAATCCTGCCCCTGTTCTCTCACTCTGTAATTCCCAGCACATTCGGTGGATTACATACTGTTTATGCATCATGCAGCCTCCCTCAGCCGGTTTCTTTACAGTACTTACTCCTGCTGCTAAAAGGAAAATAGGCTCTGAGAATCCTCTTTGGCTGGCAAAGCTACTGCCTCTGAATGAACACATCCAGCTTCCAGGACTCAAGCTGATCCCTGTGATCCCTGAGTCCAACAGAAGCTCAAAAGAATTTTGTATGCCTCAAAGGGCAAAAATTGCTATTCGTTTAGGATTTACAGAGGAACTAGGGCTTCCTCACGTAAGAGCTGCTGCTCTCGGGCCTCCCTCCTCTGAGCTTGCTGGTGAACCGGCTTAAAGTGCAGATGAACCGGAAGGCCCTGGTCTGCCTCTGACTTGGGCTCTCCTCCTGCCTGACACAGTTCAGTTCAGACACAATAATGAGGCCATTGAACTTCCCTCTGCAGCTGGGCGCTGACTGTAAATGCTAAGCTAAGTTGTCCAAATGACTGTGTCAGAGGACTTGCAAATGAATATACTGTCCTTCCAGTGTAACCCAATCTACCCTGTGCTCGTAGAGGATGGTTTTAGACACTTAGTGTAAAGCCCTTCTCTGATGCTGGGCAAAACATCTTTAGAACATCTTCAAGAGGAAAATTGACAACTCAGATGACAGCTTAGAGGCATAAAAGAATCACAGTGCTGCAGGATATTTTGTGACACACTGCATACAAGGATCCAAAGTCAGTTAAAAGTGAATGGCTTCACGATATCCCTGAGATAAGTGAGAAATATTCTTCATTAAAAATAATAATGAAATAATTATTCATTGCATTTTTATTCTATACTTCTCTCATTAAATGCATGAGAAAAGTTCCACTCTGAGCAAATCACTGAAAATTAATTTTTTAATATAAGTCTGTTCATTTGAAGAAACAGCACCATTCTGGGACAAGGAATCAAAATGAATGCCTCATAGGAAAATACCCTAAATTTCTTTAAAAGAGCCAAAAAAATCAGATTTTTATATTTTTGATATGTTCAAAGGTCATCAGAAATATATATCTTGAACTTTAAATTCCAAAAATGGTTTTGACAACTGTCCTTTTAGAAATTGACTTTCAGTGACATTATGCATTCAACTGTAGTAACAGCATATTTGTATAGAAGTTTCATGGTAGATAAGGATCTGGAGTTTATTATAATTATTAAAATACTAATATTGTTTTTCTTTGTTTTAGACTGTTACAGTACATTAATAATAAAACTAAACAATGAGATAAAAAGTCAACACCAATGTTAAAATGTATTTTGCTTATTGATAGTAATTCTGACACTAGTCACAGATAATAGTCCAAAATTGAGTTCATAAGATAAATTTAGAATAAGAGATTTTTAATTTCCTCAACAGAATTGTTGCTGGTAGTGATGAATGGAAAACAGAAAGAAACACTTTATTTTTTAAAAAATTAAGGAATATGAATTTCCTTTGTTTATTTGTTTGTTTATTTTCCCCCTTTTGCAGAATTAAAGAAAGATTTAGACTTCACTGAATACATACCAAGTGTGCTCAGCTGGCTTTCTTGCCAGTCAGAACTTGCCTAAGACTTGTACACTCGAGTGGCTCCTTCTACAACTGAATCTAAGCGGCGTTATCTGTCCTAAGCATGTTCGCTGCTGCCTACCTTCATTGTTTTTCTTCATCATCTATTACTTGCTCTATTCTACAAAACACAATTCTTGGTAACACAGAGAATACTGAGGTTGAAAAGAAGTTAGAAACATGATAAATCTTTCACAAATTTTTCTCAGGATAACCTTAACCAAGTCACAAATGGCACAGTACTTACAGCCTCGAAATTCTATGATATGTATTTACATGCATGTAAATAACTATGTATGTATATAACTATGCCTATATAAGTAAATACAAATACATACATGAACTCTATGGTACATGAAAAGTTCTGTAATACCTCAGAAACACAGAAGAGAAAAAAACAGGGTTGAATCTTCTTTTTTAATTTATAAGAATTAAGTTGAGTTATGTTCATAATATATATTGACAGGTGCTGGCAAAGAACTAAATCCCATGTTTCCACTTGGAAACATATAAAAACTATAAACGTTATTTGAGAGCAAAATATGAGACTTCTAAAATAAGATAGGGAAATCAGTATACATACATATATATATATTGATATGTAATAGTGAAGTAGTCCAATTTGAGTCTACATGTAATCCTCTAATTAAATGTAAAATAACATATAAAATTTGTATGTGTTTACAAATCAGATTTTAAATAAAATATCTTGTGTTAGCTGTCAAATAGGAAAAAAGTTAAAGTTATTTTATGTCTACTGTTAAATATTGAATTAAATTATATGTTTTCTAATATTAAACAGTATGCTTAAAGTTATTTTTCTCACCTTTTATTATGTATGTGATATATATATATGAAAAATTTTAAATTATTTTAAACATACTTATCTCTGTGGTGCTAAAAGACTTCCAAAAAATGTAGGGTCAACTTGATAACAAGCACTGTAAATCATCTAATTAAAAGGATATAATGTTTCAACAAAGTAATAATTGATATTTGTTTAGTAAAATGTCAACTTAATAACAAATAATATAATTTGGTTCTTGTGTTTTCTTTTTTTTTTTTTTCTGTT
>PVLD010011636.1:0-64272 GCA_004027595.1 Dinomys branickii
CCACGTCTCGCCCCGGCAGCCTGGTCCGCCCTACCACATCTCCCCCGGCATCTCAGAGAAATACGCCCAGTTTAAACTTCCCAGCCGAGGTTCCGGCATTCACGCTCACCAAGTCTGTCTCGAGCTGGTGGTGTTTATTAAGGAGGTTCGCTCCCTTGCTGCTCACCCGGTCGCCATCTTCCCCGGATCTCCCCCTACATTCATTCTAAAGTCTCCTCGAGAGCTTCAATTAGCAAAACAATAACATGCCTCTACCTAGATTCTAATAATGCTTTGGTAATTAGATCAAATCTACAATTTAAAAAATTAGTAATGACAACAGGAAGAGTTAAATTCAGTACAACTGGCAAACTTGATTTATTGTATAAATAGAGTAGAAGAAAGGTCACAAAAAGATCTCTACATTGTAATGGACAAAAACGTATACATGTTATGCAGCGCTGTTAAAGTTCTAGGGGAAAAGTGTTTATACAAATCAGGCCCTACCACTGCACACCCAGTTGGTTCCTGGATCTGGAAATGACTGTGTGAGCCCATAATACCTCATTTTTCTGGCACTGTTGGTGACTAGTCTTAAGTCAGTAAAATTTTTAGACAGCTAAAACACAACCTGATGGTTACATTTAAGGAGCTGTGCTTTACAGATTAAACTATATGTTTATGTATTTCCTAAACCACCTTTCAACAGAGTTGTTAATTATTTTTACCTTTTCCTTCTGCCTTAAGAGTAGAATTTAGAAAAACATGTGGTGATCTCTGACCAAGTTTAAGATGCCCTGTGGGTAATGTACAGACTGACAGAGATCTCATACATCCCATATTCTGTTGGGAGAAACAAGTACTTGTGTGGCTGATCCTCCAGATCAATATGTCAGTTACAAATTTAATTAGGATTCTGTATCTTCTCAATGGAATAGGAAATCCTCAAGGAAGGAACTTTATTATGTGATTAAAATTTGGACTTTTCAGAAAAATTCATGGATGGCGCCAGTTTAAGAGATTTCTTCTTAATTGACATTAGCAATTAGGATATACATAGAAAGTTCTATTAATCGCCAGGCGTGATGGCACACGCCTGTAATCCCAGCCCTCAGGAGGCTGAGGCAGGAGGATTGTTGTGAGTTCGAGACCAGCCTGGGCTACAAAGTGAGCTCAAGGCCAGCCTGAACTACACAGCAAGACCCTGTCTCTAAAAGACAAAAAAAGAGAAACTTCTATTAATTTCACAATTATCAGGAGAAAATGTGGTTATGTTTATTTTTTAATGATATAAATTGAAATCATCGTTTTATACCTTCATACAAAAGGGTATTTTTAAGTTTAGGGGAAATTTTTCCTTTTTAGTTGTTCTTTTTTTTTCAGAATTGATATTACTGCATTAAAAATATTTTCTTAAGCTATCTGAGAGTGCTGGACTTTGTATCTGATAACTATTTCTGTCCCTTTTTAGAAGAAATAAGCACTTTAAACAAGTGGAATAACAGTTACAAGTAAGGATATTATATATTTTTACCCTACAAACTGATACATAGATATCCAAACTTGTGTATTATCAACAAAAGGGTTGAAGAATACAAACAGTTCTCTTCTGATACTTTATGATGGAATATATTCTCAGAAATCAATACTTAGTTACAGCTGCATCTTTGGAAAGCTCTGTCTGATGAGGTTCTGAGTAGATTGCATGTATTTACCTTTCACGGTCATTGTGTATTTGGGAAATGTCCAGAAGTTGCACAGTGCCAGATCCAGTGAATAAGCTGGATGAGAGCAGTCTACACGGTTTGTAGAAGCCTTCCCCTCACCGGAGGGTGCACGGTGGAGACTTTCATGGTATTTTTTATCACACTTTGTGCAGATACTTATGTCAGCGTATGGGATGTCTTCAATAAACCAAAGGCCGCTCTTAATTACAGCTCCTAATTATACTCCCCAATGTCTATAATATAATAATTTTTCACTATGGATAGGGTTATCAGTGATATAAATGGACCTTGTAATGTAAATGGACTTTCTTATAAATGGAATATACTATCATGTCCTTTGATTTTTTTTATTCAATATTATCTTGGTGCACTTAATTCATATTATATGTAATTGTAGCTTGATAGTAGCAGATTGTAGCAGATCCACAACAGTTACATATGGGTTTGTATTCACTTTTGGTTTTTATTCTTTTATTTTGTATGTCCTTCAATGAGCATTCTCGTTTTTCTGGCCCGTCATTCTACTTTCTTGTTTCTATGCATTTAACTTCTTTTTTAGATTCCTCATGTAAATGAGATCATGCACTATTTGCCTTCCTGTGTCTGGCTTATCTCATTTAGCATAATGTCCTCCAAGTTCCCTCACATTATTGCAAATAGCAGGATTTCTCGTTTTTAAAAAGCTGAATATTTTCATTATTCACATTTTCTTTAGCCATTCACTTGCTGAAGGACACTTAAGTTATTTCATTATCTTGGCTCTTGTGATTACTGCTCAATGAACATGAGCATGCAGATGTTTCTTCATGACAGTGGTTTTATATCCTTTGGCTATTTATTGAGCAGTGTGATTGCTGGATCATCTGGTAGTTCTATATTTAGTTTTTATAGGAACCTCCTGTATTAGTTTACTATTGCTTGAGCAAAATATCTTCCATATGCAACATAAAGGAGCTGTTTATTTTAGCTCTGAGTTTCAGAGTTTCAGTCCAAGGACAGCTGGTTCCCAGGCAGAAACACCTTGTTGGAAGGGCATGGCACAAGACAGTTGCGCACCTGCTGGCATCCAGAAAGCAGAGGCCAGGGAAAGAGCTCAAGAGGAGGGGGCAGGCACCAGATAGGGCCCTCACTATCACACCCTCTGCACCCACGCAGACACACACTGAATTCCTTCACTAATCTTGGCATCTCTGAAGCTCATCAGATCGGTGATGAGCAACCCTCACACATCCGCGCCGTCTCCTACAATGGCCGAACCCTTTGCATTCCTTGTGTAAGGCGCCTTTTGTTTACACGGTGTGTTCTTTATGTGGCATCTATACTTGTTACCCTTGAATTATTACAGTAACATCATAATGAATGATTAGCTTGTGCATTTGAGTGCATGTACCAGGGCTTTTAATCAGTTCTGTTGCCGATGAACATTTACCTCTGGTAGGTTTGGCTTTTGTAACTAAAACAGCAGTTCTGGTGCACATCTTTTGATACATACACACACTTAGTTTCTCTTGTTGATGGACCTAGAAGCAGAATTGTCCCAAAGGCTCTATAAATGTCTAGAATTAGCCAATTTTACAAAGCCAGTGAGTGAATTTATACTTGTGCATTTAACATATGAATTGCATTTTCTTTATATTTTCCCAACACTAGGTATTAATTGATTTTGGCAGTTTATGTGATTTTTGTAGAAGCTGTCTTGTTTACCTTTCCTATTACATATTACCTACAGTGCACTTAAAGTAAGGTATATTTTGGTTACAGTAAAATGAATTGGTCAAGATGTTTTTTCTTGCATATGGATTTTCAATTGATCAAATACCATTTGCTGAAAAGGCCTAAGTAACTACCTATAAAAGTCTCAAGTGTATCCTTCTTTATGGCTGAGTAGTACTCCATTGTATAAAAAACCACATGTTTTTCATCCATTCCTCAGCCGGTGGGCATCTGGGTTTTTCCCAAGGTTCAGCTATTACAAATTATGCTGCTATAAACATGGGTGCACATATATTGTGCTGTTGTTGTTTTTAATTCTTCTGGGAAGATACCCAGAAGGGGAATAGCTCGGTTGAATGGGACCTCTAATCCAAGCTTTTTTTGATTTCCACAGCGGTTGCACCAGTCTGGAGTGCTGCCAGCAGTGAAAAAGGGCTCCTTTTTCCCCACAGCCGGTCCAGCATTTGTTACTGGTTGCTTTCTTGATGATAACCATTCTTTTAGGAGTGAAGTGAGGTAACAGTGTTCTTTTAATTTACATCTCTGGAATGACCAAGATAAGGAACATTTTTCATATGTTTATTTTCCATTTATTTCTTTCTCTAGGAAGTATGTCTTCATTTCAGATGCCCTTTCTTAGGCTGGGCCTTTGAACTGGAGGGGTGTCTGAATTTTTTCCCTTTGTATATGTTCTAGATATAAACCCTTTATCTGAGGGAGAATTTGCTAAAATTTGTTCCCAATCTTTTATCATAGTACCTTTATAGTATAATTTCAAGTCAGGGATTTTGATGCCTCCTGCCATGCCTTTGTTTTCCAGTATTGCTTTTGCTAATCTAGGTCTCTTCTGTTTCCTAATGAATTTTAGGAATGTTTTCTCTAGTTCTGTAAGGTATTTTAGTGATATTTTGATTGGGATTGCACTAAATCTGTATAATAATTTTTGGAGTGTGACCATTTTCACTACGGTGAATTCTTACCATCTTGTCTAGTAAAACTCTGTATTGTCTCTAATGTTTTATTTAATGATTATTTTTTATTCTCTTTAGTGGTTTGAACAATCTTGCATTCTTACCTCTGGTAATCTGAGCAATTTAGTTGAAGATAACAATATGTAATATAACAACCACTGTTAATTCCTGTCATTTTGTTTTGAAACCCTGTATCATTTTTAATGTTCTTACTTTGTTTTGTTTATGTCTGTGATGTTGGTGTTTTGCTATGGTTCTTTTTTTTTTTTTTTACTACTCTCTTTAAAATAAAAAAAAAGATTGTCTATGCCAATCATCTGTAGGATTTTTATCATGAATGAGCACTGGACTTGTTCAAAGTTTTTCTGTATCTGTTTAAATCATTTTTTTATCTTTGGCTCTATTGATATGGTGCATTATATTTATTGATTTATGTATGTTGAACCATGCCTGTATTCCTGGGATGAATCCCACTTACTCATTATCTTTAATCTTATTCATGATTTGCTGCATTCTGTTTGCTGCTATCTTATGGAGGTTTTGTAACTATGTTTATTAGGAAGATTGGCCTGTAGTTCTCTTTTTTGGTTGGGTCTTTCTCAGGTTTTGCCTCCAGGAATAAGTTATGGAGTATTGTTTGTCTTTCAATTTCATTAATGTGTTTGAGGACAGAATAGCTACCCCAGCTTTTTCCTGGTTCCTGTAGCATGGAGTATTAATAGTTTTCCATCCTTTGTTTTTCAGTCTGCAAATTTCATTTTGAGTTAAATGTGTTTCTTATATGCAGCATACGGTTGGATCTTGTTTCTTGATCCATTCTACAGGTCTGTTTGCCCTGATTGGTGAATTCAGAACAGTTATATTGTTGGTGATACTTGATGTGCATTGACTTATCTTGGTCATTTTATTTTCACACTGTTGGTTCCCTGCTTTCCCCCTGTGTTTAACTGCTTGCCCTGCCTGGTATTCCTTTCTGTTGCTTTTTTAGCAGTGTGGTAATTTTTATCTCTTTGTAGTTTATCTTTCAATACTCTTTGTAGGGTTGATTTGGTGGTCATCAATTTCTGCAGTTGTTCTTTGTCATGGAAATATCTTATTTCTCCATTAATTTTGAGATGCAGTTTTGCATGGTACATCAATATAGGTTGTAAGTTGTTTTCTTTCAGGACTTGATATACTTCACTCCAAGCTCTTCTTGACTTGTGGCTTTGTGTTAAGAAGTCTGCCATGACTCTGACAGACTTTCCTTTATGGGTAATATGTTTCTTTTCTATAACAAATTTTAATATTCTGTTCTTGTGCCAAATTTCTGGGGTTTCTTAATTATTATATTTCTGGGTTTATACTTATTTTGCTTATGGCTAGTTGGAGTTCTGCAAGCATAATTTACTTATATGTCAAATTCTGTTCTAATACTTAGGAAATTTTCTGCTATTACTTTCGCAAATAGACATTTTATGTCTTTTGTGTTGACTCTAGCTTTTTTCATTGACATCAATCAGTATTACATTGTTTTTCTTTACATCATCTTGCAGCTGTTGAGTTATTTCCTGATGCCTCGTTATTTTTAAGAGATGTTTCCTTTTGTGATTGCTAGACAATATCCTGTCTTAAAAGTCTGAAAGTCTTATCTTCAGTTTTGTTCAATTGGCTTTGCCAGCTTTCAATGGACTTTTAACTTTCCTGAATATTTGTTTGAAAGAATTTCATGCATTCTGTTTCTTTCCCATATTGATCTTCATGGTTTCCTTCATTTTCCTATTGTCCTTTATATTTTGTCTATCTCTATTCTATATTTGCTGAGCATTTCCTTTGTGAGTGTTGTCATTTCTTTTTTTTTTACCTGAGAGATTATTTCTAATTTGATGTCCCCTATAGCCTAATAGATTTGTTTATTTCAGTTGCTATCATTTCAGAAATTTCAGGTGTACATCTTCCATTTTCCTCTATCGCTTTTTCTCCTAGACTTATTCTAGGTGGCCTGGAGGTCTGTGTTTCCTTCTGCTTTTTGTCCGTTTCTATTTCAAAAATTTTTGTTTTGTTTTCTGTGTTGACCCTTGTACATTTTTTGTCAAAGGTAGCTTTTTTCACTATTATTAAGTCTCTCTAAGAAAAGTCTGTTTTTCAAGAATGTCTTCTATATGTAGGAGGTTCTTGATTTGTGTCTATCTCAAGATCCTACCTCTCCTGTTAATTAAGATTGAGGTGTTGGTATCTGTTTGACTTAATGTGCTGACTTGTGGTGAGGTTATTACCCTGGAGCTTCACAGTATTGTTACAGAAGGGAGAACAACTTATTACAAATAGATAGATGTGACATCCTAGCTTAAGCAGTATAATTAGCAATAACAGCATCAAGCACAGTTTTGAAACTGATAAACTGTGGTAACTCTTATTTTTGTACGTTAAACATTAGGACAAAATCTACAGTTATGTAAGAGAAGTAATTGTAAATTGGGAGCTTGTATGCAAGGTGTTTCTCCTTGGTAGAGTGGTTTTACCCTGTGACTGGGAAATTTCACGATAGTGTATAAAACAAAAGTAACTGAAAGTAGAAGCAAGTCTGTAGGATGAAGGATGATCATGCAAGCTTCTGAAAACTAGAGAAGTGGGCAAAAGACATTGAGTGAAGGAGTAAGCAAGGGATTATCTGAATTTGGTCTCTGGATTTGGGGGATGGAATTATTTTTCTGTGGCAGGAGTTTTACTCAGCCATTTAGAAGTAAGGAAAAACAAAAGAAAAAGGAAAAACAAAAAGGTAAAATAGGGCCCTACCCACCTGCTCCTATTCTAAGTGTCTCTGTCCCCAGGCACATGACTCGTTCACCTAACTTACCACCTATTGGTTCATATTGGTGCTGTTGCTTTAGGACTTTGCTTTGGTCCTAGCCCCGTGTGTCTATCCTGTGCATCCTGGCTGGTGGCTGTATTGTGTGGCTTGTGTTCCTGCCTATCTCTGGGTCTTCCTGTGAGATTCACCTGGATCCCAGCAGCAGAGAGGGGAGTGGCTGGTCTCTCCTACCTCATATTTTGTTGACAGCAGAAATTCCCTCAATTTCTGTAGTATTGCTAGATTTCAGCCTTCTTATTCATTGGTGTTATTAAAGGTTTCTAGATGGAACTTTTGGGATAGTTGGGATTTTTTCATTACATATTTATGTTTTTTTAACCCAACTGATTTGTGTACTTGTTATGAATCCTTCTTTGCACTTACTTTTTTTGAATTGAGTTTATGATTCATTTTTCAGATATGTTTAAAATGCTTTTACACTGTCGTTTTGAAATAAGTTGAAACTTTAAAAAATCTTCAAAAGTATGATAGATTTCCTATGTGTCAAAATCTTCTATAACTCACATAATTGCAGAATTCTGAAATCAGTAGTGATGCAATCCATAAACCTTCTTCATATTTTTCCAAAAGTTGTTTTTCTGGTTCAGAATCAAATCCAGAGTCAAGTATTGCATTTCTTTGCCATTTTTCTAGCTCTGTTGAATCATAAAACCCCTTAGACTTTCTTCCATGACCCTGACAGTTTTGAGGATAACAACCCAGGTGTTTGGGTTTATTATTAAATGCAGGTCCTTCCCCTCTGCCTGCATTCCACAGAAGCTGTGTGTGATGCAACCTTTGTCTCGGGAGATACACAATATAGACAGGCCTCAAACCCACAAGTTTTCTCACTTGACTGGGTTGGAGTCTTTCAGTCTCTCCTCCAATACTTTACATTTTTATCCTTTGTGCTTAGTGTGTATCTTGAAGGGGACAGTTTTAGATTGTGCCCAAATCCTTTTGTCAGTGATCTTTGCCCACTCATTTTAACTTCTGTCAACAATGTTTGCCTTTGAAACTGTTATTTCCATGGTATTTGCAGGATTGTGATCTTTCTAGCTCCATCATCTCTTCTGTGGTTGCTAAGTCAAAGCCCCCATGGGTGTTTTCTCAGCCTTACTCATTCACTCAATTATTCATAGAACAGACCCGAGGACATTCGAGTTTCTCCATGGGGAAGCTGCATCGCTGTTACTATCTTACCTGCTCTTGACATTATTGTAGGTTTGGCCATTGGTAGCACCTCCAAGTTTTACTGAAGAAATGTGATTAATACTCCAGACCTGAATGCTGGGTGTGCCCATTGCTCCTTTTTTTCTCCACTGGTTTTAGGTCTTTTCTCTCCTGGTCAGGCTATGCGAGAAATATGTGTATATATTCATGCTCACATGAGCATTCATCTGTATCTATTTTGTATCATTTTGTATCCATTGCACACACATTCTTGAGTTCATGCCGATATATCCTCTTCTACTTCAGTATCACAGGGTTTATTCTAGCCAATTTCATTACTTAAAATTCCCCTTTGTAACACTGAGCCACTTTGCTCTCAGAATCATCAACATATGTAATCCTTTGTCCAATCCTCAGGTACACGGAGGGAAATCTCACAACTTCAATTTCATACCACTGTGAAAAAGTCTTTAGATAGGCTGCAGTGTGTACAGACAGCTGGTCTTGTCTTTAACTAGAGTATGTGGTCACAATACTGTTTCTAAAATTAATCATGTTGGTTCCATCTTTTCTCAGACACCAGTGCAGTTATTTCTTCATAATGCAATGTACATGAAGAATATAATTTCTCAATATTAACTATATATCCTGTTGTCTTAGTAAATTCTTGTATGATCTGAGGTAATGTTACTAGTTTAGTGTTTCTCAGTGTTGTGTTGTATTGTCTATTTGTAAATATAGCTTTACCTGTTTCTTAGCAATTCTAATACCTTTAGTTGGTTTATTTTGCCTAATTGCATTTTCTAATAGTTTCTGTGTAATGATGAATAGTAAAGGAGATACCAGGCATTCTCTTTATATTCCATATCTGAGTAAAAATTCTTCTAGTGTTTTGCAATGAAAATGCTGACTTAGGATTCAGGAGTATATGTTTTTTTCTTGCTAAGAAAATGCCAATTACACTTATTTTCTTGAGTATCTTTATAGTGAGTAAATGTGGAATTTTATTAAGACTTTCCAGTGCATGTGAAAATACTCATCTTGTGTATGACAGACTAGAGTCTTTGTGTGAAACAGAGTGTTTCTCTGAAGCAGTTGTCCCTTTTATCTTGGTTATTTTTATTTTTTTATTTTAATTCCTCCTGTCATTTCTCTTTTTTTTTTTTTGGCAGTACTGAGGATCGAACTCAGGACCCTGCGCCTGCTAGGCAGGCGCTTATTCCACTGAGCTATATCCCCAGCCCTCTCCTGTCATTTCTCATGCTGTAGATTTGTGCACCCCCACCCACCTTACTTTTTCTTCGTCAAGTTGACCAACAGTTTATTTATTATTCAAAAATCCAAAGTATAGATTTATTAAATTACTGTTTAGTGATTTTTAAATCATAAATTTCTACCTTTTATCTTTAATATTTCCTCCTTTATGTAGTCATATTTTATTTAGCCAGAAACTCATTAATTCATTTAGCCCTTTCATTTATCTTGATGGAATGCTTAACTGATCTGTAGAAACTATGTGATCCTATTATATCACTGCAGACTTTTTGTAGAAATTAACCAGTCAATTCCTAAAGTTACTATATCTTTCTCAAATATGAAAGAGACCACAGAACAGAAGCAACATAGACTTTGAAAGTCAGACAGACATGGCTGAACTCCCAGTTCCTCTTCTGTCTTATTGTCTGACTTTGGCAAATTCCAATTACCTGATTCTCAGTTTCCTTATTTATAAAACAAAAACAATGATGTCTCATCTGGCAGTTAAGTGAGATAATGTCTAAGAAGCACCAACTCAGTGCCTTATACTGTGTGCTTAAAAATTGGAAACCGTTGTTAATTTCCTATCATCTTGTTTTGAAATTCTGTATCATTTTTATTGATTTTTAAAATTCTCTTTTAAAAAATTGGCCTGTTCTCTATCTCTTTCCTGAGTTTTAACCAATAATGACAACAGTAAAGTAAGGGGAGGGAATGAGTGCTCTTTGTTGAGCACTGTAGAGCACGTGTGGCCATTCCTGTTTTTCATCTCAGTCTTCTGCAGAGGGTGTACAAAGTGTCCTCAAAGCAGCTGGCTTGGTGGCCTGCCTGTTACATGAACTGTGATCACCCAACCCAAAGCCCCCTCTCTTTTTCTTTCTTTTAATTTTAGGATATCCAATCATTCCCTCTTACCTATGGTCCACTTTCTGAAGCCTCAATTATTCATGCTCAGCTATAGCCTAAAAATATTAAATGGCAAATTCTAGAAATGAGTTACTTTGTATGTTTCAAATTTCTCTTTATTCTGTGTTGGGTGATGATATCTTGTGTCACCAGCTTGTTCCCATGTGGGATGTGGATCTCTTTATCCAGAGTATCCATATTGTGTACACTACCCACCTGTTAGGCACTTAGGAGACAGCTTGGATTTTAGATCAAATGTCTCTTTATCACCAGTGCTTGTGTTCAAGTCACCTTCATTTCACTTAATAATGACCCTAAAGTACAAGAGTAGAGATGATGGAAATTTTAACACATTATATTGTTCTATTGGTATAGTCTGATTTTATTAGTTATTTTTTGTAAATTTCTTACTGTGCCTAATTTATAAGTTAAATTTTACCATAATATGTATGTACAGGGAAAAGCCACAGTATTTAAAGGTTTCAGCACAGAGGTTTCAGTTATCCACAGGGAGGGGGAGTTTCCTGGATCTGCTGCATGTTTTTCTTTTTTTTTTTAATTAACATGTAATTCACACTCTTGATGACCAGACCAGGCTACATCTGAACCATTTGTCAAAAGATATAAATAAGTGATGTGATTAAATAAACCTAAGTAATATTGAAAAAATACTGATAAAACTCTGCTAACAGTTTCTTCTTCCCTTTTTTGTCTTCTTCTGTGTTTTAGCACATGCTGAGCAGTGCTTGAGCTCCTTCAAGTGATTATCACCGAGACCTTCGCCTCGAACACTTTCTTGAGAGGGCCAGCATACGTCCACTTTGCTCAGCTATAATCCAAATTGATGTTTCTCTTGTAGAGGGTGCAGCACTTGACTCCCCAAGTCTGGTAAGTGTTATAATACATTTACTGCTTGATGTCATGACCTGTTCTGAGGCATTTTTGTTTTCTTATAAATTGGAAACATGCATTAAAAGAATAAACACATGATGAAAGGGGAGAATATGCTCTCACAGAAAGTCATTCATACATTAATGGTCAGGCTTATTAGTAGCCAGACATCTGCCGATGTATTTGAAGATGTCTTTATTACTTGTGTAAAGTGTAGGGAGTTAGCATTTAGTGTAAGTGGAATCTCATGACAAGAGTACTTCTTTTAGAAAATAACTGTTGTACAGTTTTATGAGACCTATAATTGCTACAGTCTGTGTTGTTTTTAACTGCTATAAAATCAAGAGCTGTAAAATGGAGAATCATCTCCTTAAAACTGAGTATGATGAAAATGTACCTATTGTTATTATCTGTATGCAAATTCTTCTCCAACTGGTTTCCCTCACAGGTATGGCTAGTGCACGTACGTTTACCTCTGCACATGTTGTCCTCAGCTTCACAATTTTCTGTTCAATGTACTGAATTGCTAGGCACTCCAGTCAAATTTAATTACCCAAACAAGGAATTTGGACTGGGAAAGGACAGTCATTTAGAGTCCATCACAGAATAGGAGTAGCTCCTGCAGAGTCACTTAGGGGAGAAGAAGCTGAGCAAAAGGTGACCGCATATTTTGCAAAGTTCGTGCTGGTAGCTTTCTGAGCACAGGAGCTGAGGGATGGGAACAGGAGCGAGGGCCGTGACATGGGTGGCCAGAGGATAAGAAAGGCAACTGAAGGTCTCCTTTCTCACACATGCAAGTTATTTTGCCTCTCAAAGATCTTGAGGCTCAAGACCTGATGCAGGACCTCTGAGACACAACTCAGAAAGAGGCTGAACATTCAGAGGAAAGACCAGATCTCTCAAGGTGCATAATCAACCATGATGTCAAACAACTTTGGAAGCTTTTTGTGGACTTGGGAGGGAACGGTAGCCCTTAAGTGATCTGTGATCCAGGCTTGATGACAGAAACCTGAAGAGACTGGGGTGAAAACACCCTGCTAAGGCACAGTGTCTGTGAACATGGGCTCTGGACAGATCAGTTCTTCACTTTGATTCCTGGCTCTGCTACCTTTTAGCCGTGAATCCTGGAGTCATTCTGAAAATTAAATGAGCTAATTTATAAAGGCTAATACTGAGTGTGGCGCACAACAAATGTTCGGTAAATGGACATTATTATATCAAGCAATTGTGCAGGTAATCGTAAGAGCTTTTGTAGGCTTCTTGGTGACCTTGATCTTAGTACACTTTTCTCTTTGAGAACTTAGACCACTCCTCTATGAACTCTTCTCCTGTGCGGCGTTCTCCTTAACAGCCAGTCATAGTTAGGAAAACATTACTATATTTTTCAGGAGTAGATTTGGGATTTTCAAAATTGACACTTTTATCTACTGCGAAGATGACTATATTTAAAATTTTATCATCTTCGATACGCTACTTCCCAGCATGTACTGGGTGAATATTGGGTAAATTAACTTTACTAAATCTCCTTGTCTTTGCAATGGGAACAGTGCACCGTCACGATGGCTGTGACTCTTCGGTAAGATGCCGCCCGCCCCGTGCGAGACACAGCGGTTCCTTCTCACATTTGCTACCGCTAGCAGCATTGCTACTGCGTTACACTTACTCTCCTTGCGCACAGTCTTGCCTGTCTCTGATGTGACTGTTGATACTGCCAGAATTTAACTTGTGAAATCTGAAACAGAATGTTCATTAGAGTTCTTGATTAAATACTAATATATTAGAAACCTCTGGGCATGTTTTAATTTTTGAAAACTTGAGGTGCTATCATTACTTTATGTCTCTACTTAATACATATGTATCAAATACAAATGGATTTTATTTAATACAGCATCTTCAGTTAAGTAAAAATCACACTTCGTGACATTACTGACTTGTCTCCAAGAACAACTGCTCTGAAACTTTCCAGACTTTGAAACTTTTCCAGGGAAAATTGTAGAACTTCCATTTTAAATCACTTTACACTTTGGTAATTCTTGGTAGGAGATTTTTTTTTTTCAGTCTCATCCTTATTTAGAACTTTAAACTAGTGACCCAGTCTTTTGAAACTACAAAAGTCTTAAATACTAGATAATCAGGGTACTATTACACTCTTATTTTTTGATGTTGATTGCTATAGTAGTTATTGATAATCCACGTGATTTATTATATTGTATTTAGATTTGTTAGGAAGATATCAGAGACAAAAGCCTTTGGGTACCTAAGATGATAGATAGATAGATAGATAGATAGATAGATAGTCTTTTATTTATGTTCTACAATATGACTGTAAGAAGATTGTGGCCTGGTGAATTTTCCTTTTGTATTATTTGTAAAGTCAATTTTATCTAGTAATAGCAAAATGTTCAGTGCAGTTCTTGGCATATTTATTAAGAGATCTCCTTAGGTGCATGGGCCGCTAGTAACAATCCACAGTGGTAGAGAAGTCAGGGCGGTGGCCAAGCAAAGAAGAGTAAAGTGGTGCACAAACATCCTGTGCTTTTCTATATTTACCCCCAAATGAAATCCCTTTGCATACGATAAAGGTCGCTAGAGTGAAAGTTCATGGAACAACTTCCTGTGACTTTAAGCAGCTCATTATCTAAGTCTCTTGGGCTATAGTGAATTCTAGAAATTAAATGAGATGTTGGGGAAGTGGTTTCTGAGCTTGAAAATTTCAAAAGAATGGCCCATGTGAATGTTGCTGTTCCCAGTGGTGTAGCACAGAAACTTTTGTCATAAGAATGTTAAGGATCTTAGTGTAGAAGGTTCTCAGTGGTAAAACATTTGACAGTGGGCCACTTCAGTACACTCGCCACCGCACTGAGCTATTTCCTGTGTGTGCCTCAAGCCTTCTTCCTTCAGGGTGTAAGGTTGCATCTCGCCCATAGTCAGGACTTGTTCCATTTGAGGAAATGATGGTACTGGTGGTTAACATTGTATTTTCATTAAATGTTAAATCCACATTAGATTGAGTCCTAAAGATGTAGAACTCCCTGTCCTTGGTGTCAGAGAAATTTTAAGCAAGGCACAAGAAAGAAAAGCTGGGCGTGGTGGTGCATGACTGTAATCCCAGCATTACGGAGGCTGAGGCAGGAGGATCATTGCGAGTTTGAGACCTGGGCTACAAAGTGAGCTCAAGGCCAGCCTGAACAGCATAGCGAGGCCCTGTCTCAAAAAAACAAAACAAAAAAGAGTCTGTCATGGTGGTACGTCTGATGAAGTCAGTTGAGATTATGCATATTCCACAGCATAAGTAGAAACTGGTGAGTTCCCCATGACACATAGCCAGGAACTGTGATAAATTAATAAGAGACATCACTTTTTCAGTGTGAACTGTGTTGGTGGGTACCAGCAGGATGTCTCCAGTGTAGATGTAAACTTGGTCCTGACTTAAGTTGATGAGTTTGTAATTAAAGGGAATGGAGGGGCTGGGGATATAGCTCAGTGGAATAAGCGCTTGCCTAGCAAGCGCAGGGTCCTGAGTTCGATCCCCAGTACCGCAAAAAAAAAAAAAAAAAAGGGAATGGAGTCAAGCTCTTCTACCAATTTTAGGCTATTTACATCTGAAAAGTCACTCTTTTAATATTTTAACCATTGCCTAGGTGGCCTATAAAATGATTCATAGGTGACTACACAGGGGAAACATTCTATTTGCATCACCCAATGTGAAAATGGCGATGTATTGAGAAATACTGAGCTCCCCCCTCTAATTTTATGTAATACCTTATTCATTCAGCTTCCGTCTGCTTATTACCCTCTCACGGCCCAGGACATACACCCTGAGCACACAGCTTCGCTGGCTCACTTGGCACCTGTGCGCCAATCCCAGTTCTTGGCGCCTGCAGTAAATAGCTAAGATGCACATGACCGAAGGGTAAATAGAATCTGGTACACAGCAAGGGTCATTGAACTAGCCATTGTTGTAATTAATAAGAGACTCTATTTTCTCATTGACTGATAAATTCTGATTGATTTATTCACTCAAGACATACACACACTGTGCTCAGCACTTTCCAGGTGTTAAACTCTCTTAGTAAGCAAAATTGACGTACCTACCTCTATGGGCCTTCTATTTTAGTTGATTAAAGTTGCTGTTGTTGATGTTTGCCTGTTTTGTTTTTTGTCTTTGGATTTTTGGTTTTTGTGTTTTTTCTATTGTTGAGAGGATTAATTGTCTGACTAATTTTGCATGTCTGTATATGGGTTCATATATTTACACTTCGAAGATATCAATGGATAAAGCAATAACCACTGTTGAGATCATATCACCTTGTCTATAGATTAGTTGTGATTGTACTATTTTTTATGCTAATTGGTGTCTGTTTGTCAATATGTTTTTGTACTTTTATTTTTTTTAAATAAAAAATAAATAAATAAATAAAGTCCTACTGGCTTGTATTTTAAATCCCTTAAAATACAAGCATGGATTTTTCAAAACTTTATTTAGCATCCTAATTGTAAAACAAATTTCCTATACAATGAAAAGCAAGGGGGAAAATTCACAAAGTATTCAGAAGTCTATGAAGTAAGACAGCAGACTATGGTGGGCAGTGTGAGATTGGTTTCTATTCAACATCCATTATTGTCTCAGAAATTGTGCAGAGGGATAAAAACTGGGCTTCGCTTTGTAGTTTGCAGCTTTGTTTTTGAATGTAGTAGTTTTTCAGATACCATTAAAGTTTAAAAACAAAGCAAAAGACTCAGAGCCAAAGGGAGTGTTGAGATGAAAGGAGGCAAAAATGACACCCTGTGGAGGAGACCGTGGCACGACACTGGAGAAGGTCAGTTCAGAGCAGATTTCCACGTTAGCCATTAGAATTTGAAATAAATAAATGAAGATGACTCCCACGTAAGAAAGAGTAACAGTTTGACATAAATACTAAGATAGCGCCAGTAACTCACAGTTATTCTTAGGAGGAGGTGGTCAGCTTACATACATATTTATTTCTTCTTCATTTGACCTGACCGATAACTTTTCTTATCATGATTAACATTTAGCTCCACAGCATGCTAGAATGTATAATTCTTGAGGAGTACTAAAGTTAAATATTTCCATATAAAATGTCATAGATTTATAAATTCTTACAATTGAAAAAGATATAATAGTTTTAGAAACACAAATACAGGGGACTCTTAGCCTCTCAGTTTATGAAATATCAAACTACTTCATCTGCTCTTTTTAGATACCGTCATGCTTGGGTAGCGAGACTGCATCTCTCCTCAAGGAGTTTACACTCCAAGAGGAAAAACAAAAAGCTGAACAGTTTTCTACAACAACAATCTAAAGCTTTCTTCATTTAAGCTCCTTTGCTTAATACACATGCATATGGCATGTTGATATTAAAATGCAATCTAAAATAAAGCGGAGCAGATATTAGACTTTGAGTTACTCATTGACTCAGGCCTGCATAAGAGATTAGGTGTTCCAGGATCATTTCACTATAAGGACCAGAAACCTAACTAGCTTTGTTAAGAGGGATTTCCTGGGCTGACCTCTGAGGAATATTGTATGTATGCTCCGGGGCCAACACCTGGCCCACAGGTAGCCACACTCTGTGGCTGACAGCCTCTGCCTGTGGACCCCATGAGGTTTCTGGAAAGGATCTGGTGGTTCATCTCCAGTCAGTCATTCATTCACAGCCAGTGAGCAGATGTTAGCAGAATGGAGCAACATGGAGTATCCATAGCGCGTTGGGTCCAGCTTGTGACAGAAGTCCCCGGAGGGGGGCATGCAGAGAGGATCCACTGCGCCTGCAGTGGAAGAGGCCTGTCAGAAAGTGCTAATAGCATTTAGGGGCAGGCTGGCATTTATGGTTTACTTTGGTGCTTTTTACATGATAAATTGAAAGCTTAGTTTTTGATGTATCAATTTGTGTCCTCAATGGCAATGCCAACCAACCAATAGTTATATTTCTAAATCATAAAAATGTCAGAAATGATTCATGGCATATATTTAATATGCACACTTTAACTACCTGAATGTGATAAATTGCTGACAGAATTTTAAATTCAGAAGTCCAAGGGAGTTTACACTTTTTCAAACACCATAGCATTTGAATTGCTAATTGCCTCCTTTCAGGTACATTCTGCACAAAAAATTTTAGAATATTTGGTTCTTGAGGTCTTAGAACAGGATGTCATTTTACTTTTCTTGTTTTATATTCTCAAGTTAAATGCACAGCCATTTCTTGGTGTTATAGGCAGGAGGGGGCATTGTTTCCAGTGCCTTCTTTAGTTACCCAAATCCTTGGATGTTCAAGTCTCTTAGAGAAAATAGTATAATATTCACAGAAAGCCTACACCTCCCTTCCCCTGTATTTTACATCACTCCTAGATTACATAGTGTCTAATACAATGTAAGTACTTTATAGCTTTGTAGTATTTTGTTTAGGAAGTAATGGCAGAAAAGTACCTGTGTATGTTTCGTACAGCTATGAAATTTTTCAAGTGTTTTCAGTCTGTGGTTGGTTGGGTTTGTGGATGAGGAACCCACAGTGATGAGGCCCCTCTGCTAACCCTAGTAATTCAAGTCCAAATAAAACAAGTTTACATGCTCTGATTAGGTTGCCTGGCTTGTGTGTGTGTGTGTGTGTGTGTGTGTGTGTGTGTGTGTGTCTTTTGGAGACGGGGTCTTCCTATGCAGTTCAGGCTGGCCTTGAGCTCACTTTGCAGCCCAGGCTGGCCTTGAATTTGCAACAATCCTCCTGCCTCAGCCATCTGAGCTCTGGGATTACAGGCATGTGCCGCCACACCTGACTGAGGTTGCTTGGCTTTTTAAACTATGAAATTCTACGTTCAACAGTCCTTAATCTGCATTCATAGCCGGTGATGTCGGGTAGTGCTCACTCTTCCTGTCACTGCGTGGCTGGTCTTGTGAAAGGTGAGGTGAGATAAAAACAGCTTTATTCCACTTTTGCTCCTGTGTGCGTTGTTCCTGCTCATACTTTGGATGCTTTATGAAAACCACATGAATCTCTCTGTTCCTGTTTTGAACATTCCTAGCCAAAAACGTTGCTAGATAACTGTTTATCATTGAGTCGACCAGGTTTGAAATTTTTTATTTCGATAAATTAACTGCTTACTGCCTTATTATATATTCTTGTTGCCCTTCGGTCTATAACGTGTAAAGAGACTCATGAACCAACAATTTGTTTGGTTCAAGAACAGTATGAGAGTCTCAGTACATCTGTGGCATGAAAAGATATATGAAATCCCATTCAGTTTCAGCTATTATTCAAAGCCAACTGTAAATGCTAGAGAGCTTTTATAAATTCCTCTCAGATGTCTTTATTATGTTTTTAGTTTTTCCCAAAGAATTGGGGTAGTACTAGAATGTATGATATAACCATATTTCCTATAATTTAGGTAAGATCAAAAGTTAAATGATTATATTTCTTCTATTTAAAAGCTTTCTTTGGATAAAATCCAAAGGCAGGTGGAAGTGAGCCTCAAAGTAAGGAATGGCACTAGGCATTGTAGTCATGCCATTAAAATTCTCTTTCCTCCTCTGTCCTAAGAAAGTAGGAAACCACTCTCTGATGCATTTTGTTTTCCAAAACAGCTGCTCCCTCTGCACAGCATCACTGGAGCTTCATTTATATCATGAGACTGCCAAAGCCACTTCCACTGTCCGCGTGCTCAGAATAGGACCATTTTGCAAACCTGTTCTCAGCTGAGGTCAGGAATCTTCCAGGGCCTTTAGAACTGTGTGGTTCCAGTTTGTGGTAGCAATCAGGAATGCTTCTTCAGAATGGATTCAATGGATTCAGGTCAAGAGATCTCACGTAATTCACATCTTTCACAGTACCCATCCAAGAACTTGAACTATCTCACTTTTTTGGATCTATTTGTGTGCAAATAGTATGGCAGTGCTATTACAAAACAGTCATCTGACACTTGCACTGTCCTTAGAGATTACAATAGCAAATGAAGTGGTGATGTTCCACACACCTGTTCATTTATTAGTGTTTCCAGGTTGAAATGTGTTTTGAGTACCTTGTATACATGTGAGAGTTGGAGTCAAAGGAAATGCATCTTGGTTTCTGGTTCTTTTTGTAACCTACGGATATGGTGCGTGAGAAACCATGACTACAAGTTCTTTCCTTCTCTGTATTGATAGGGATGTTACACATTTTTTATTGGAAAGTGGTTCAGTGGCCAATGAACATTCACTGAAGGGATTCTAGCACATCTTGAACAGCACCTGAACAGTGAAACTTACCCTCTTGGTTCTTTTAGTACCAAGTATTCATGGGAAGACACAGAGGCTTACCTGATAAGTGATAATAAACCTGTGGCCTGGTCGCCAGCCACCTGCCGGTCCTGGCGGCGAAGCCACTGGAAGCTGCAACCCTGGGCTGAGGCCAAGCCCTGTGCTGACCTAGCTGAGGTTAGTGGGTCCCACCCCAGAGCGGCAGAACTGCTCAGCAGAATCATGAGCTGCGTATTCTAGTCAGCCACGGCATCCCAGGCTGGCTTATTAAAGTGTAAGGGTAAACTGATACAAAGGTTGAAAATCATCCACTTGTAAAACATTTACGGGAAGGCACAACACCATATGGTTAAGTATCACCAACTTAGGTTGTCGGAATTTGTGATCAACTTTCACGAACATGAGAAAAGGTGAGGAAAAAGAGGTTAGATTTGAGTGCAGTTTATAGAAACAAACCGAGTGTTGGTAAGCCAGAAAATATTACAGGCCACGGAGACATGAAATAGTGTTAGCACAGCTGAGGGACCGGAGCCTGGGGCTTGAACGTAAAATCTCACTTTGCAGTCAGTTTAGTGGACTATATCCACAGATGCCACACTTCTTTGCGATTACTAGGAGTCTTGCCGACTTTCTCACTGGTGGGACAAAATAGCAAACACCCACAACTTAAAGGAAGACAGATTTGGGGGCTTGCGTATTAAGGCCATAGACAGCTCACTCTAAAGCAGGAAGGGCCTGGCGTAGGAGAGCTGCTCACCTCGTGGTGGTGAGGAAGCAAAGAGAGAAGTGAGGGGCTGGATAGAGAGACACATACTCCCGGGTCACGCCTCCCACCAGTCCCCAGAGCTCAACATCCCACTCGTAGGCTTACGGCACCCTCGCAACCCAGTCACCTTCCTGCTCGTGGGTGCACGAGCCTTTGGGGGTCCGTTCACCATCCAAACCAGAACAGCAGCTTTACTTTCAACCCGGACGTGCTCAGTGACAGCCCCAGGAAAAGAGTATAAGATCCTCGAGTACCCTTTTCTTTTGCACTGGTTAATTCTGCCTGTAGTTTTAAAACCACATCAAAAAAGAGTTGGATTGTGTCTCCATACTGAGATGAAGCTTGGGAAATGCGTTTTTAGAAATGAAAGTATTTGTGGTTTTCACTAAAATAATCTGTACAGTCCTTAAAGTGTTTCTTATGCATCATGTTCATGGACCAGCTCCCTACAATCGGTGTGATCATTGTGTACCGCACATGTGTACTAATAAAAACAAATGCAATATTTTCTGTTATTCCCAGTCATAAACTATCACCCTTGTCTTAACTCTTCTGCTGCACAGTACACAAAATACCACCACTTTCTATTGAAATGATAAACCTATAATTTTACTTTGAGGTTTGTGACAAGATTATGTCAAATCGAGAGTTGTGACTAATTACTAACCGTGATGTGTCTCATTAAGATTGTCATAACTTATCTTGTTAACAGTGCATGTGTATGAACTAAAATTTCAGTGAATATACTTTTTTTTTTTCTCTCCATTGAACTCACCACATGCTAGTTAGCGACTCCTGCCCTTGGGATTATGGTCAAATAACGCCTCAAAAGTCAAATCTCATTTTTAAGCTCTGTCTTTTTTATCCTTACTGTGGTGCGGTTTTTCAGAGCACTGTGCTCATTTTCCTATAAGCCTTCTGTTAGTGGGTGTTTACACTTTCACGGAGTGGTGTGCATCTTCTTCATTGAATTATAAGCTCCTTGAATGTAAGGAACACATAACTGTAGGCTTATCTTTGTGTCCTCAGCAAAGAACTCAGGCCCTGGCTCTAGTAAGCTGTAGTAAGCATCTCACCAAAACGTTGTTGCAGCAATAAATTAATGAAGTGATCACACTTTTGCCTGCTTGTGGACTCGGCGTAAGTGCCATCAGTGGAAAGTACTGAGGGACAAAATTGAGAATATCAGTAAGGGTGCTGAAGACAGGGACAAAAATGTAGTAGAAGAGGAGCTGCTTGAATACTTTTCCAAACAGCAGAGACCAAACTCACATCTGGAGAGACTAGACACTGGGCCAGGAGATGGGTCTCAGTAAGTTAAAGAAGAGTGAAATCCACAAGGAGTGACACAGATAAGTTACAGTGGGGCATCTTGAAACTTGGCCACTACCTGGAGATTGAGCTGTATATTTACGAATGAGGTGTATTTCAAAGAAGAAATCACAAGAAAAATTAGGAAATGTCTGGATAGACTGGAAGTGAAATCACTATAGGCCAAGATGGGTATGATGCGGCTAAGCAGCAATTAGAGGCATGGTTTCCATTAAATGTTTATATTAAAAATCTTTATACCTGAAGAGATTAGGTTGTATGAATAGAAAACAAATCCAAAGCAAGCAGAAACAAGGAAATAATAAGCATGAATCGAGAACTGGATGACATAAAATGAAAAAGGCAGTAAAGAAAATAAGTAAAACCAAATGGCAGTTCTTGGAAAATATTAATAACATTGATAAATCCTTAGCCACAGTGCTTGGAAAAGAAGAAACAATTACATCAACAAAGTGAGATTGTGACTACAGCCTTCGGTAGAGTTTACCACGACAATCAGACTGTATCGCTACAGATTCCATACCACACAAACAACGGAGAAGGCTATAGGTGCCTTTTGCCAACAAATTTGACACCTGGATTGAAATGGAAATTTTCCTTAAAATATAAAAACTATCAAAGTTGTCTGAAGAAGCTGTTAAGTGATGAGAAGCCCCCTCTATTAAATATGTAACTCTATTCTTTACAATCTCCCTACAGAGAAAATTCCAGTCCGAGTAGCTTCACTGGTAATTTCTACTGGAAACTTAAGAAAAAAATATTGCTAATAGTATAGGAACACATCTAGACTATAGAAAAGGTAATATTTCTAACCTTATTTTATGAGATCAGCATTAACCTGGTACCAACACCACAGACAGGACAAGAAGTGAAAACTACAGACCAGTATATCTGATTGATATGAATTGTGTTTCTCTATAGTCATAACAATTGGAAATTAAAAATTAAAAAGCAATAGAATTTATAATAGCATAAAATATTAACTATTTAGGAACAAATTTAATCCTGTGTTCAGAATCTGTACTTCTAGTAGGAAAACTTCAAAGCAAGACTGAGAGAAAGCTTTCAAAAGCTAAATAATGGAGAGATGTTCCTTGTTCATAGATTAGAAAACTCAGTATTCCTCAGATTTCGTCATCTTTGAAGTGGCTAATAGCTTCAGTGTTAGCTTATTAAAAATCCTGCAAAATATCTTAGTAGCTGATTCAAATTGTGCATAAGACATTCCATTCAAATAGTTAAAAAAATTTTTAAGTGGAAAACAAAATTAGAGAACTTACAACATTTTAAGTCTTAGTGCTACACTAGTCAACACTGTGATATTCTCATCCAGGTTATTACAAAGGACAAAATTTATTCTTTATTCAATTTTTTGTCTCTAGATTCCGTTGTCTTTATTCATTCTTCTCTTGATTACTACTTAGTTTCATGAACACCAACACCGAAAGTGGGGTACCTGCAGCTCTTTAGCATACCGCTTTCCTTTCCTTTGGCTCTGTATCTACACCTGAGACTGCTGGATCTTATGGTGGTTCTATTTTTAGTTTTTTGAGGAGTTACCGCTCCATTTCCTGAATTGCTACACTCATCTACAATCCCACCAATAGTACGCAAAGGTCCAAAGATCCCCTTTGTGTACATTCTCTCCATTGTTTATCTTTTGTTCTATTTGCAATAGCTGGTCTAACAGATGCTGGAGATGCTATCTTACAGTGATTATAATTGGCATTTTTCTGATGATTGATATTGACTTATTTGAGAATTTTCTTTTCAAGCCCTTTCCCTTCTTTATAATTGGATTATTTATTTTTTCGTTGTTGGGTGGAGACCCTTAAATATTTTGGATTTTAATCCTTTTTCAAATGTATCATTTACTTGTATTCTCCTGAGTCTATAGTTTGCTTCTTCACTCTATTTGTTCCTTTCTAGTGCAGAAGCTTTTTGGTTTATTGCAATCTCTTCTGTCTACTTTTGCTTTGATTGTTTGTGCTTTAGGGGAGAAATCAAAATCAACCAAATGACAATTGCAAAAAACATTGCCTAGACAGATGTCCTCAGGCTTTCCCTCTATATTTTCTTCTAGTTGTTTTACTGTTTCAAGTCTTTTTATTGCTGTAGATTTAAAATTTTTTATTATTATATGTTTATAATACATAATTGTTATGGTTGATACATTGTGTCAACTTGGGGAATCTGGAGGTTTAAGTGAGCGACTCAGCAGGAAGCCAGGGTGCTTATTTTGTATACATCCTGAGCCTGTGGAAGAGGAGGGCATGGAGATTGTGTGAGAGCTATACACCCCCCTGGGTGGGGGTAGACTGTTCACAATGTAGGGGAAGGAAAGAGGCTGCTTGCAGCCATTCCTCCCTTTTTGCTGGTTGTTTCTGCTGTGCACTGCTGCGTTGAACGTTTGCCCTCTGCCATGTGCTGCTCTGCCTCAGAACCAGCCAAGTATGCACTGAAACCTCCACAAACTGTAAGTTAAATACACCTTTCCTTCCTTCAATTTGGGCGTTGGGTGTTTTGTCTCAGCAATGAGAGAAAAGTAACCAAGACAATAATAATTAAGGTTTCTCTAATAAAGAAAATTAAAAATGTAGGAAAAAGGGAAATAGACTAAGTTTCAAGCCTTATATTTACATCTTTAATCCATTTTGAGTTGACTTTGTATAAAAAGTTTGTGTTAAGTGAGGGGCAGATTTCATTCTTCAGTTTTTCAAATGCCATTCATTGAAGAGGCCGTACCTCTTCCACTGTGTATTCTTGCCAACTTCGTATAAAGGCGTTTGATTGCAAATGTGTGGCTGGTTTCTGGGCTCTCCTGTTCCATTACTTGGTGTTCTGGTTTCTTTGCCAGTGCTATGCTATTTCAAAAGTCAGAGAATGTGATGCTTCCAGCTTTGTTCTTTTTCACGGAGAAAATATTCGTGAAAATTACTTCAAAGCATACGCATAATTCATTGTTACCTTCTCATTGTATTACGTGGTACTGTACCTAGAATCATGGAATGGTGTAAGTGATGAAAATATAACAGTGTCTGAATTTATTTTCTCTTATGGAACTCTATTGATATGTTGTACACATGATTTGTTTTGCTCTGTACTCTTGGACTCACTAAGAGTACGCAGAAGCTGTATTCAGTGTCCGTGTATGAAGTAACTTTGGAAATCAGTAGTTTCCTTATAGCCTAATTTTAGATTGACTGTGGTCTGTCGAGTGGGAATTACTTCTGAAGAGGAAGTTCTAGAGATAAGCTTTCCAGTCCTACAAGAAGCCGGTCGACTGATTTCCATGGTAATTAAAAGATAAATGGCAAAGTGCCCCAGTGTTGAGACTTGAAGCTGCTGAGTAATTTTCTATGGTACATCTCTTTGTCAGTAATTGAGTGCTTTCCACCATGACTGTGAACTCCATAAACCGGTAAAATGATAATGACAATATATCATAGTACTCATAATTATGCATTTTCTTTTATGGCCAACACAGATTGATCCTGTGTAACTTATTTCCACCAGCTCATGTTCTGTTGATACTAATCTCATGTACGTGTAAGTTCACAGGGAACATTAAGTGCTGACAACACTGAGGAATTGCTCGTCTTCATTCTTTAGATTGAAAACCATTGTTTTTATTATCTGTATCTGACTGTATCATCCAAAAACTGAGATGAGAAAATAAGACGGATGACAAGATTTCAAAACAATAGTTTTCTTTAAAGAATGACAAAATTAATAATTTTTTCTACTGTATCTAGTGCCATTCATTCGAAAACCTATAGTTTCCCATCCTGAAATTCTGGAATTAAAAGCATTATGAAGATTTCTTAATGTAAGCACCCAAAGAGGCTTCATTAAAATTCATAATACAGGGGGCTGGGGATATAGCTCAGTGGAATAAGCGCTTGCCTAGCAAGCGCAGGGTCCTGAGTTCGATCCCCAGTACCGAAAAAAAAAATAAAATAAAATAAAATAAAATTCATAATACAACACAGGTATTGAACAAGGGAGGGATGTTCTTTGAGTAATTTTCCACTTCCTAAGAATCATAAATAATTTTCTTTTTGAATTTTAGGACTTACAGTGGTTTTGTGTGTGTGTGTGTGTGTGTGTGTAAAGTTGTAATTAATGTCTTCACAGATTCTTTTAAAAAATGGAAAAGGTCAACTTTAATTCATTATAAATGAGGGCAAGAGTAAATGAGAATGAGAGCTTTCGGTTGTGCTTCATGGAGAGCAAATGCGGAAGTGGGGTGAGCTCAGCCACAGGGTTACAGTGCTCCACCATGGCCACATCCCCCGTGGGCTTTCTGTGTCTCCTCCTACTCTGCTTTGCTACTGCTGTGGCTAAGAAGAGATCCATTATGTGCCGTGGGGATGTATTCAAGAGAATAAGAGAATTACAACTCTTGAGACAGTAATGGACAATATCAGTTATTGAGCTGTCATAAAAAATAAATGCTTTGATTTTAACATACAAAAGCTTAAAACGTAGGCCCTGTTTGGTCTGACTGCTTCTAGAAGGGAAAAGGGAGCTCACCAGATATGCACCCTCTTCCATATTAGGACTTGTTATGGTCATTTGCCTGAGCCACCAACTGAAATGACGCAAGCCTTGTACAAATAGTGGGTGGAAGAAACAATTATACAGTGTCTCACTCTGTGCTTCACATAATTGCTTCCTTTCAATGTGTGTTGTGTTTACAGGGGAAATGCCCCAGAACCTTCTGAGGCGCTTCTGTAGTATTTTTGAAAGAGGTTCTTCTAGAATTTAATTAACATTTGGAAATTAAATTCTCACAAGGAAGTGTTAATAGCAAAGGAAAGGTTGAAGGGAGAGGGAATAAGTGATAGATCAGATTTGCTTTGGGAGTGGGAAGTCCCAGACTTGGGAAGCTGGAGGAGTAAGCAGGGCTGGGTGGAGGATTTGTCCTCCAGATGCAAGACGGGAAAGGAACCAGGTAAAAAAAGAGTGGGAGATTTCCTCCAAGGGCTGCTGAATACCAATTCTAAAGTTAAAATGTCAGTGACTTCTGACTAAAGGATGTAAATCATGTGGGCTTCAATGACGTATAAGGCCAGTGTCATCATCTGACCACTCACCCCACTGTCACTTTAGTAGTTCTGTGAAACAGTGAATTCCGTGCACATGCAGTGGGTCAGAGCCTTTTGTAAAATACCATCTCTATCTTTGTCCTTCGCAATTTTGATCAGGATCACTAGGACCCTTTGAAATTCCTCCATCTTTCCAGAATATTCTATGATAATCACCTACTGGTTTAAAGTTAATTCTCCCACTAGGATGTTCCTTGTAATTATTAATATGTCTCTCTCTAATACAGTTATCTCAGGTACTAGTTTTACTTTTGCTGCCCCAAACTACTACTACTTTGTCTTTTTAGCTCTCATATTATTAGCAAGATTAGAAGGTCAGTAAAAATTAAGTTAGAATGGATAGTACAAAATAATTCAAGACACTATAATGCAGAAAATACACAACAGCATGAAGTATCGGGGTTCTGGAGAAGGCACCAACTGCCTGTATGACGAGTATGGCGAAAGGATGAAATAAGAAACAGACAAATTCAGTAATGCGTGAAGCGGGGCTAGGAGGTCAATGCCTCAGGGTGGGCAGAGACATAAACACTCGCAGCCAGCCACTGTCCACTGGTGTGTACAGTGATAGGAAGGGCTGGCAGAAGGTCAACGGAAGACTCAATGACTCAATGGCAGCAATAATTCTGGGTGACTCAAGAGGGCAGAGATGATCCCATGCTAAGGAGGATCTTGCCCTGGGGTCTTTTTAATCTTAGTCATTTTAGTTTAGTCTTTCTGGGTGGGAGAGGATGGCCCATCCCTAAAGGGTCAATGGGAAATCCCAAAAGGGTGATACCCATAATCCCAAGCCTCCGTTTATCCCTTAGGGAAGTGTGCAGAATGAGCCATTCAGAATTTATGGCCCCCAACAATGAAGGGCTATGTAATTCCACTCTTTCTGTTGTTTACTATCCTAGAGATGATATACTTATAACTTAAACTATGTACACTTATGTTATTTACCACAGTCTCTATGGCATGTTAAATCTCTTGAAGTTTTGCCATCTCTGCAATTTTGTACTTTGAGGTGAAAGCATCTACACTATCTTAATCAGAAGCTCCATGAAATGTTTTTAGGGTTAATAATAATAAACAGAAGATACTTCAAGCTGGAATCATAAACGATGACATACTCTGTAATGCTCTTGGTTAGGCAGTAAATGCGTTGAGATCGCATTTTACTGAAATATGGTGGCTTCAGCCTTACATTCCCAGTGAATTTGCAAAGAGATAATGGCATTTTAGAAAAAAAAAGGAGACTTTGCTCTTCTTGGTTTTCTTGCCACAAAAATGGAACTCTTACATTTTCTCCTGAAAAGTCTTTGTGTGTCATTTTTCTGCTTACCCCTAGTCTATTCTTATACATAGCAAGACATTCCACGTTGTGTAAAGGGGACTAGAATGGAGAATTCATTCAGTGCAATGTTCAACATTTAGGCTGTATTTGCACTGGGCTTTGATTTTAGCATCAAGTTACCACTTTGAGATTTCTGTCTTTCATGCAGTGTAATTTTGATACAGAGGAGAAAAACTCCCAATCTGAATGATAACTGGGACAAGTTTGTGTTCTCTAAATTCGCAGAATGGATTTTAGGATCAATGGAGGTTAAGAGCAGATTGTATTTATTGAGGGAAAGAAGACCTCTCCAAGAGAGAGACAGAAGGGGGCCTGAGTGGGTTGCCCAGGGAACCTATCTTTTCCAGGGATTTTATAGAGCAAAACCGGGAGGTGGGATCCAAGGTGGGGGGAAAGTGGGAAATCACAAGGTGATGAGGTGGGACAAAACTATGATCAGCCAGTAAGAATTGTTCAGGTAAAATTGATTAAATTGGGATCAAATGGGGAAGCGAGTCACATGGCAGGCAGGCATGAATACAGATCAGGGACTTTTCCTGTAGGGGGCGGGATCAGTGACTCTTCAAGGTGTGGCTACCTATTTAGAATATCCATCCCTGAGATCCATCCCTAGGGAGGTCTGTGGGTGTGTTTGTTTAATCTTTTGTTTTGAGGTCTGGCCTGCAGCAAGTACCACCTCTCCATTTGCAAGGTATCTTGTCTTCCATACTGGCTCCTTTGAGGGCCTGGCCCTGTCTGACTGCCTATAATATTTCTATCTAACTCAGCCGCTTATAACAATTACACAACTCAACCACTTACATCTTAATAATTATTTTTCTCTATTAAGATTTGATAAATGTGGCTATATCAGACAACAGAAATGTACTGAATTTTCTTTCAGACCAGAAGTGGTGGGACACAGCCAGGTGTGGTGGCATCTGCTTGTGACCACACTACTTAGGAGGTAGAGACAGAGAGGTAGAGGCAGAAGGACTGTGAGTTTTAGTATGGCCTGGGCTTTGTAGCAAGTCAGGGCCAACCTGGACAGGCTAGTAAGACTAAAGAAAAAGTGGTCAAATAATAGAGGGATATTTTAGTGATGTCTGAAATAACGGTGCACATTTCTTTGTTAATATCACTTTGCATGGTGAGAAGTATTCCTTTTAAAACAGAAAAGTTGTCATTATTTTATAACTTTTACCTGCTGTTCTGTACCTGTCCAACTGCAGTACCTGTTGAGGTTATGTTTGATCATTTTGAAGATCAAATTCCAATTATGTACCAGCTTTCTGCCTTTTTCCCTTTACTCATTTCTACAGGTGAGATCCTGGAGGGAAACAAGAGAGATAATTAAGTAGAAATAAAATCTTGAGTGAACAAGAAATATGAAGCTCATTTTGCGAGCTCGTTAACTTTCAACCATTCAAATATCAGTAAATTCAGTGAAAGAATTACTTATGAATGAGTGACCACACAGCCCTGGGACAGATATTTTTCTCCTAATCTTTTTACTCCCAATGTCAGTAACAGAAAACAGAAAGAGAAACAGGCTCCTTTATTATAACAGATAACAGTGTGTAGATAACTACACTGAGTAGAATCTCAAAGGTGATTCCATGTCATGATACCTTGCACGTTATGGACATGTTTGCTTCTGTGTCGTGATATGATTAACCACAACCTGTCAGATATCGTTAGAGTAGAAGGAACACACGAACAAGTCCACTTGAGTGAGTGCAACATAGCATTTGGAAAACAGGATGATAGATGGAGAATTATATAAGCGGGTAGGTATGTCAGTAACAAAGGTTAGACAGCAAGTGGTCCTGCATGCGTAGTATAAATGTTCAGCTGAAAGGTCTAAAACCCTTCCTGACTAGGGCTGGGTTGTGACTGTAGCCAGGCAGAGAGAGTTTACCATAGCAAGGAGCAGAGCATGGGCTCTAACTGCTGTCACCCTTGCTTGAGACCCTTCTACTGCCACATAAGTCCCCAGGGCAGAGTCACGCTGGGAGGAGGGAAGGCTTAGGAACCACTTGCTCTCTGTATTGCGCACCCGTGTGTGGCACCCAGAGATGTGCTATTGTCATATCCAACATAGAAGCTAAACAGCAAATAGTTATTCATATGGTGGCCCTGTGAGCTCACTGTTATTACTTTCAGAGTGTGCAGCGCTGCTTAACACAGAGATAAACATTAGTAATCCAGTGTTAATGAAAATATATAAACGAGAGTATCAATATGATATTGGGCATAGGAAATATGCTTCTGGTTTCCCTTCCATCCATCATATTTTTAACTGATAGCAAACGGTATTACATGTGTCAATGCAAGAATTTATAAAATTCTGTTTTTTTCTTCTCTCAGTTCTTTATTTGTGTGTAAGATCCATGTTTTCCGACTGCATTTACACCAATTACCTGTGATACAGTTATTGGTAATGGTTTAAACAGTGATACATCCCAGTCGTCCTGTTAGTTCCTGACTTTCTCCAATGGGAAACATGATCAGTTCTGTCATTCACTTAACTCCATCTACATTTACTGAGCACTTCCTGTATGCTAAACATTGTGCCTCTTCGCTCCTCTTCACTCGTTCCTGCTTCAGAGTCAAAACTGGTGGCATGTCACTTGAATGTTAGAGACAAGTAGCCTGCATACCTGTGAAGTGTATTTCAAAGGTCTATGTTATGTTATCAGTTTTTACAAATACCTGGTACCTGAGCTGAGTTAGCTTTTATTAGTTAAAGTTTGAAAATCACTTCATTTTAAAATTAACTGATCTGCAGACAATTTCTAAAGGTACAGTTGCAGTGAATCTGGTATTAACGTCATGAGGAATAGCGTCTTTGCATAACACGCCAAGGACCTTGCCTTTTTACTTGTCTAGAAAGCATTTGAGGTGATTTAGAGTTTTAAAACTTGTGCAAATTAAAATAATTAGTGACTGGTCAAAAACATATCAAAAGCTAATTAACATGGAGGGGCAAGAATTAACAGCTCCCAGGAATTTTGTTACGGCAAGTACACATTTAATGTATTGCCACGTGTCTAGATAGTATTGTGGTAGCCTGTTCAGTCCGTTTTATCATTAAAACTCTATAGATGATAATAGTAGTCATTATAAATTTGCTATATGTTAACTTTTTGGTAAACAATAATATAGATGTAGTCCTTCAGCTAAACGTTCTCATGTTGTCCCTTTGTAAATCTAGCAGGTTTAAATTACTTGAAACCAGAGCACTTTCTGTGTACGTGCAGATTGCGGGTACAGCAGTTCCACCTATCCGTTGTTTTGCTTTTCATGGTCTCAGTTAGCCAGCACGTTTTGTAGGCCAAAGACATGAAATGGAAAGGCCCAGGACTAAGGAATCTCTTAGTTTTAAATTTTTTTTTTTTTTTTTTTTTTTTTTTTTTTTGCGGTACTGGGGATCGAACTCAGGACCCTGCGCTTGCTAGGCAAGCGCTTATTCCACTGAGCTATATCCCCAGCCCAGGAATCTCTTAGTTTTAATTATGAATTCCAAGTGCTGAAATCTGGAGCCATCCAACCCTGTCCCACGATATACACGAATCATTCCTTTGTCCAGCGAATCCATGCTGCCTGCGGTTGCTCACTATCCATCCCGTTACCAGGCTGTTGGAACCATCCTGTTATCAGACTGTTGGTGCTGGTGGCAGTGCTTGCTCTCCAGCCGGTTCCGTGGAGCTCCTTCCTACAGCTCCATGGAAGTTGCTGGGTTAGCTGCTTCTGAATGCTACCACCCAACTTAATGTTACACAGTACTTCATATCCCATTCCCCAGCTCTCCATTCACCCAACCCAGTTCTATTTTTTCTTCTTCTCTAGCATATACTATATTCTAACTTACTATAAAACTGATTTCCTTATTGCATCTCTTGTTTATGGCCTATTTTCCGACACCAGACTATAATCCCCATGAAAGCAATGTTTTTCCACACACTTACTGATGGATGAGAGGCACTGTGAACACTGTTATGCAGTCACGATTTGTGGATGATTGAATACAACTTACAGAAAACATTGCAAAGATAATTTTTCAGTAGAGGAAAAGTAGAAGGCCCAGAGTTAAGTAAAGGGAAGACAGTATGAAAGGCCAAGGCTGAAGCTAAGTTATTACCACAGATATTTAGGCAATAAATATTTTTTTCCTAGACAAATTTCCCAAGTCTCTTGTACTTTGAAAGGACTTAAATTCTGATGAAAATTAGAAATAATAACAGAAACCTGCACATTGGTACAAAGTAATTATAAAACGAAATTATTCCCTAAGTATGATATCACAAATAACATGTTAGTATAGCAGATAAATCTATTACTAAAAATGTTGAATTTATCTTTAATAATTTCTTTGGGGAATTTTATGATTCATACCAATTTTTCAGAATGGAAGTACCTTCTTGTTTATTGTGGAATTTGGGGGTAGTATGTAATAGTTAACTATATTCTAGATGTCATATGTGTGCATATGTGTGAATATGTGTGCATATTCTAGATGTCATTCCTTCTTATTTGTGAAGCTCAAAATAAATTTTATAATAGTTCTCATTTTACATATGCAAATTACTTAAAACTATCCCTAGAAAACCCTTACTACTGATTTATCCCTTCAAATATTTTTAATGCGACTGTTGGCATTGGGCTTAGAGATACCCAAGTCTAGATTCAAATGTAGAATTAAATACCAGTAATGCATTGCTAAAAATCTTTAAAAAGAGAAAATTCTAAAGAATATGCTAATGGCCTGTAATTTCTAGTGTTAGGATCAATATAGAAATCTCAATGCAAACATAAATAGAACTTGACTCTACTATAGCCCATAGACTATGCAAAAGGATTTGTTATCAAAAGATTTAAACCTAGTATTACTATTTCACAAATGTTCACATATATTGTATTTAGTGCTATAATTAGAAACTCCAAAGGCATCCCTGGCCTTTTAGGCTTATTATCTAAATAAAATAGACATGAGTGAAACAACCACTATTATTATCCCAGTGGGCATTAGAAAAAAGTGAGGCTGATGTGCAAATTAGGAGCTTTTATGAATTAGAGGGTAAAAAAGATTTTATCTTTGTCAGAGTTGAGCTGTATGCAGTAAAATGCTGGCTAGTTCTTCAGACTGCAGATGAATTTTGCCCAGAGGGAGAGCATGTCCTTATCAAATGGGAGGCCCAAATCAAATGTTTGGATTGTGTGTGGACTAAAATACCAGGCTTCCTTTGTTTAATGCTACAGAATATTTTTTTAGTTCCTTCTCATTTATACCTAGGATTTAAAGGGAAAATAAGTCAACACTATTTACATGAAAATATAGTCAGGCATTTGATAGGCTAAGACAAGAATTTGAATGTGTTAATGCAACAGAGGTGTTCTACAAGACACATAAGAAGCTCCATGAGGGAAGGGCCTGAAGAAATGGAGAATTCTTAAAGGACGGAAAGATCCAGGGCAAGGAGACCCAGTCTTATATTTGACAGTGATTTAGAGAATCACTGAGTCAAGAATGAATGAAACCTTTAGATGCGTGGAATAATGTCTGCTGTTTAAGTGGAATAGGACAGGGTGATATTTTTCTTTCTTCTAAGTATTAATGTGTTCTTATGTGCTGACAACTAAATTCTAAATACAGAGAGGAATAGGAGGATCTCTACCTTCAAAGAACTCACAGCTTCACACAGGAAACAGTATATAAACACTTATCTGACGGTAAACACAGGGCTAAAGAAGCATTCAGAGTTAGGAAATCACATGAAAGGGGTGTCTGATCTAAGTGGACTAGCAGAACTTAGGGAAATAACAGATGAATTCACCTTAAGGAATGGTCTGGGAAACTTCCTGGGGAAGATAACATTGAGAATGCATTGTATATTTTTAATTTTAAAAATATCCTGTTCACTAAACAGATATAAACACAAACATGCACACACACACACACGCACGCACACGCACACACACACAAATGTTTAAAACAATATAAACAAGAAATAAATGTATAATCTAATGCAATTAAAAAGCAAAAAAGCAAGCAAAAAATGCCTGGCAGCCAAGGAAGTAGAGAGAGAGTATTGTGTACCTTGGAGACAGTGTGGGCTCCAGCCTAGAACACAAAAATAAAGCAAATGTGCAACAACTGAATTTACACACTTTTTTCCAAATGTATATTAAAGTTATAAGTATGATCCACAAAATACAGTGAATTTAATTTTTCAAAATTTATTACTGTAAAACTCCCATTATCACCAGTCACCCTCACAGTGGTTCCCCTTGTATCAAACATGAATCCCCCCATCCTTGCCACTTTCTAAAGCAGTTCTGGAGTCCTCTTTCATGAGAGTCTTTAGTGATGCTATCCCGGATTCCTCAGTGTCCTGAATCTATTCAAAACCCTTCACTTTCATGGTTGTTTTGACTTTGGGGAAGAGCTATAAATCACACAAAGCCAGATTCAAAATGAACAAAATGGATGAGGATACATTGTAATGATCAAAAGTTATGGAGAATGTTCAAATAAAAAAGACTTCATGTTCAAATTAAGAAAAAGACTTACTGCAATAAAAGACATATTGCCATTCACTCCCTCCCCAAATACTCCCCTCTCCTCTGGACACACTTACTCATCTCCTGTCACTCTTGACAAATATGTCTTTTACTGTGGTAAGCCTTTTTAAATTTTTATCTATTTGTGTAAGATTATTTTCATTCTCTTCATAGAATTGCCATCTTTGAAAATCTTTACTTGAATATATTTTCCACATTTTCCTACATTACTACCCTTTAACACCCCACTGTTTCTTATTGGCCATATAAATAATTCTGTGTTCCTCAGCGATACCAGTGTCGTGTTCCAACTGTTTCACTGCTTCTTCCAGCTTCCGCTTGCGAACCTCCGGAGACAGAGTCTGTAAAGACCGAGAGGAGCTGGCTGTCTGGTGCTCTCCTTCCCAGTTCTTCTTCAGCCCCTGTGCATCAGCATCTCTTTCTTCAGCCAGAAACATTTTGATGGCTGCTCTCTTAAGGCATTCCTGGATGCAGTGATGGCGCTCTCCTGGGGCTTTCTTCTCTTCCTCATTTCGCTCATTTCGTTCAGATGTGACACCACCCTCCTTTCCATGATGTACTCTAGAAGTACTCCTGATGTTTCAAGGTCACGCTTGTCTCCAGGTCATCTGTCAACACAGATTGGCTTAGGCCTTTTAGCCACTCCCATGATGACATCGGCCGCATTTGTATTTATACAACTTGTCCGCTCTGTATCCCCGCGACTGGATGATCAGGCCTCGATGGCATAGGAAGCTTTCTGGGTTCATTCCAGTCAAACATTTTTGGGAGTGGTAGGGTTTTTTCCCTTTGAACGTTTCTTTAGGAAATCTTTTGGAGAAGGAACTTCAACTTTTGTTGGTCCCATGGTTTTCATTCAAGTTTTAGATTTTTTTCATGTCATTTTTTTATAGCTGCTTTAAAAATTTGGTGTGTACCGAGGCTCCTGAAGTTTCCCAGGGCTCAGCATCACTCCATGAAGTCTTTTTTTAAATTTAAACATTCACTGTACTTTTAGACCATACCTTGTATGTTTATACGGTAGTCTTAACCAATGTGCAGCAATATGTGTCTATAAAACCAAAGTCAAAACAACTTTCTCACTAAAATATGCCAACAACCATCAGAGCAAAAATGGAGCAGGGTGCTCCCTGACAAAGGGCTGCTACAGACCTTCTATCTGTACAAGACGTGGCATCTTACAGTACCGGGAGTGGAGTACAGGAAACCGTGAGTGTCTGGGTTTCCTCAGTGAGGACAGTTGTTTCCCAGAGGAACGATAGTAGCTGCGCAAACTCTGGTAATTAATTTGTTCTGCAGCAAAGTGTTTCATACATGAGAGGAGACTGCAGGTACCCTAACCAGGGCATCAGAATGCTCACTCAGACGTTCCCATTTCCCTCTGCAGCAAAGTGTTTCATACATGAGAGGAGACTGCAGGTACCCTAACCAGGGCATCAGAATGCTCACTGAGACGTTCCCATTTCCCTTGTGTTAAACTGAAGTTGGCCCACAGATGCCTCTCTTCTGTAGTCTTCACACTGCGCGCTGCAGCATAAAGGAACTGGAAACCTTACCTATGGATCTACGTTTATAATAAATAGTGACTCTCACCCAGTCACAGAGGCAGAGCTCCAGACCACTGTTCCAAGAAGGCAGAGCAGCCTCAGGCCTGTCCTCTCTATTGCACTTCAGTTTCTGGCCTCAGATGCTGCCACCTACACGCAGAGCCGAGCTCTCTGAGCCTTTGCTGCTTCTGAAGCCTTCCCGACTTACAGGTTCTTATTTTCTTAATTAGACTCTGCAAAATTTAGTTTGTCTAAAGTCTTTAACATTTGCCACTTAATTAGATTAAAAAAAAAAAACCTATGGATAAATCACAAAATATCCAGTCCTCAACCATAAAAACATTTTTTGGACATGATTTGTATGACTAGAATGACTTGTATCACTGCACATGTCCAAGAAACCATTCATATTAGTGAAAACAGGTGTTCGTTGTCTAGATTTTGAGAAGTGGTGCAAAAAGAAAGAAGATGAAACTTATATAAACTTCATTTTCAAAAAGTTTAGGAATGGAGTCGTAATGGCCCCAACTTATAGATAAGAAAACTGAAGTTTAAAATGCAGTACATTATCGTGGGATCCTGCACCGGGTCATACAGTAGGAAACTTTTGAAGCGAGAATTTCTCTTCCTTCCTAGAAATCCAAAGCTGTCGTTTTTTTCTGATGCTTCGCCCGGCTTCCTTGGCTGCATTAACTATCCTCCCTTCTCCACTAGTTTGAAAACATTAAGCGAAGCAAGAATGGGTGGAACTGAAGTTACATTGCTTTTCCTTGTATCTTAGTTCTGTGATTAAAGTCTTGGGGAAGGAAGAACCTAGCTTTCAGAATGAAGTGATCAGCTCGTCCACACTGTTTTCCAGAACTGACCTACAAAATGCACTTCCTTGTCCCTTCCCAATCTCCGTATCCCACTGTTTTGGTTTGAGGTTTCTGCAAGAGGAAACAATGTAATACAAAACACATATTTTATAAGATTATTTATAATAGTCACCCAAAGAATTACATACGAGAGAGTGCAGGAGATCTGTCCGCATGCTGAAGACCAAAGAATCCACCTGAGAGCCTGGATCCCACGATAATGTCCTGCATGAGTTCAGCTAAAGACTTAGAGCCCATAACAATGCCTTCCATGGCCTAGAGCCCAAGACAACATCTCATGCAGGCCTGTTTCATGGATCTGTGCTGGGAAGGCCCAAAGGTCAGTGGTAGAATCTAGAAAGTCTGATGGGACTAGTGGGATGAAGGATCTGTGCTAGCAGGCTGAGGGACCTACATGGGAGCCAGGAAGTGACACTCAAAATAAGAGCCAGAACTCCCCCAAAAAGTACCACAGCCGTCCTCAGCAACAGTGAGGTTCCGAGCTCCTCTAATGATCAAGACATCCAAGTTCCCATCGGAAAGCCAACAGGACAAACTTCTCTTGGAGACTGAGCAGTGCACCATCCTCCCCTCCAGAGCCAGGAAGCGATGCCCAAAATGAGGACCAGAGCTCCCCCAAAGTGAACCAAAACTATTCTCAGGAACAAGGTCCTGAGCTTCTTGAATGATGAGAACAACAGATTTCATCAGGGAAGGCAACACGACAATCCTCCAGGAGAACCAACAGCTCCTGACGGCTTCTAACAGTACCCACAGCTTCTCACAGCTCATAAGAGGCTCTTTTTCTTCTGGTTCTGACTCTTATGTGGCTGGCTATAATCCTCAGGTGGGCCTCCCACACCCAGCACTCTGCTGTAACCGTTAAGTTCAGCTAGGTGTTATAAACTGACCACCAGTTGTCAATCCACCATACCCACCAAATATACAAAATTCACACAGATTGATTTGCACTGTCTTGCTTTCAAATCCTACAGCAGCACTTTGAAGCTTCTCTTTCCTAATCCACAAAATTCAGTCCTTGCTTATAATCAGTAAGTAGCATTTCTCTGTGGGCCATTCCCCCAAGCGGTTTGGAAGTCTGTGGAATATGGATTATTCTAGAAGTTTCTCCAGTAGTTTTCCAAAGTACCACGCTGGATAGAGTATATGTTTTCAATCAGTGATGTTATCAGAAAGTATACTGGAAACTAAGTCCTCAACTGAAAATAAAACCATATGTATTATCATATTTTGGCTGCCTACATCTATGTGAGATGGCTGTACAGATCTATGATATTTCCACACATACTGTTCTGTTTCATATTGTATCAAATGGAATTATCTGACTTAGTTGTGATAATGACCAGGAAGTGTTTACTTTTCCATTCACTTGTTATTGAATGAACCAGTTACACTTGGCCTTCTGGCCTCTGTATCATTAAAAGACTTGGACTTCACACGTCTTACCGTTCAATAACTTTTTTTAGCTTTGTTGGAGCTTTTAAAAGGCAAAGTACATTTTCTCTGGCACCAAGGGTCATAGCAGTTCCTTTGCCCAAGGCTTTGTGTTTTATTAATTAAGTTGTGCCAGGTCCTCACGTAGAAATGGAAGTTGTCTCTTACTGGTTTTCTTTTTTTTCTACTTGAGGCTCAATCATGGATCTATTGCTATTTATACAGATTTAAACCTTTTAGTTAGGGCACACAACCTGATCATTGAAATTTACTGTTAGGGAAAATCAAGGATAGGCCTTAAATTTTTACTGTAAATCTGGTAGAGAGGTTTTATGGCTTTTGTATAACCTGATAAAGTTATATGTGTAAAGTTAGAAATAGGGTAGAAAAAGATAATTTACTCAATACTTGGATTTTCTAGCTCAATTTGTCTTCCTTAAAATTGAAAATGTCACTATCAGTTACAATATATGAATTACTTTAAAGGGCAGAAAGTATAGTTTTGATCACTATTTCATATTTCTGTCATATTTATTAGCTGCCTTTTATGTGGCTCCAAGTAAATTTATATTTATTAAGAACTTAGAGGTCAGTGTGGCACAGTCGTGCAGTAGCTCCATGTGGCTGTAGGTGTCCCATTATCCAGGGGATTTACATGTGAAGCAAAGGCAGCAGAACACGGTAGTTGGGACTCACTCAGGCTCTGTGGCAGAAGAGTCCTTGGGTCCCATGGCCACTTGACCATATATCATCAGCATGCAGTTTTTTGAAGTTTCTTGGTATCTCCGCACCCCTGTTTCCTGTGCGTGCATGAATAAGAACAGCTCCTTGCTAATGGATTTGCAGGAAGTTGCAGATGCGTCTGCAGAGGTGAAATGAGTCCCGGGAAGCAACATAACATAAGTGCCCAAGCTCCCCACCTGGGTGAGGTAAAGAGCCTCAGGGAGGAGTGCCAAAGCGCGGGGTCTGCGGCCTAGCTGTGCCAACTTCTGCTGTCCTCCTGGGCCTGCCATGTGACTCAGCCTTATTCTGTTCATCTGGCAGCAGAGACAATGTCACCCTGGAGGACTCTTACCCATAAATGAGATGATTATGTAAAACACTGACAGTATTGGTGGCATTTAGCAAGACTTAAAAGTGGGGAGCCGGTGAGTATATATGTGGAGAAACAGTCACCAAATGAGTGAAGTGATGCAAACTCAAGCATCTCTTCATCCCTGGACTCTGAAATCTATCAGGCTAGGTTTTCCTTCGGGGTAAATTCTTTCTAGGACCACCTGGCTATGCACAGTGCCTCTGTCCTCTACCGCGTAATGCAGTCTGAAAGGGTGTCAGTGCTCAGTGAAAGGCTTATTGCAAAACCTCAAATTTTCAAGGTATGAATTTGAGTGGTTTCATTTATGGGCTCCAAATGCTCGATGACTGCGTGTGAGCATTTCTTGTGACTTGATGGTGAAGTCAGATTAAAGGCCTTTTAAAGTTAAAATGAACATGTTATTGACAGAGAAAGCAAAAAGAGATCCGTTGATTCTCTAAAGAATGGCAGCGTGCCTGTCTGGGATAAACAAGGTTAAAAGACTTCACAAATGCTCAGGAAAATAACTCAAATTGCTTTGAGTAGGTAACTCATACCCTGGCCTAGAGGGTAGCACATGTAATTAGAAACAAGCATATCCAATCCCCCTAAGAAGCTTTGGAGGGAAATGTCAGTTAACTAAATCCCAAAAAGTACAGTAGTCTGAAGTTCCTAACTCTCCTTATCATCTAGGAAATGCCAGGCAAAAATATAATAATATGTTGTAACACTTTTAAAATTAACTTTTATTTTTTTCCAAGCCATACAGAGTAATAGTTCAAAGCCAAGTAATTTCACAAGGTTTTAGATTTCCTCTACTCTACTTCTGTACCCTCCTTTTCTGCCCACTCCATAATCCCACAGACTCCTATCCTGTCTTCTCAACCTTCTAGCTTCCTAAGGGAATCACATGAAATATTTGGAAGGACAGCCTGATGATTTATCAAGGTGAAGGAAAACAGTGGGTCCTCCCTCCTCTTCAGCTAAGCTACCTGTCAGCCAGCCTATGTACCCCTTTTCTTTGGACACCTGTCCCAGGAAGCTGGCAGACTGACACAGGGGAGGCACAGGGGCGGCCTTACCACCAAGGCGTCTTGATGCCAGGCTTAGGCAGTTGCCCTTTGCAGTCAGATTAAATAGTTACTTGTTGTCCATCAGTTTTCCAGATTCAGCGTTGTGTCGCTGTCAGTGTGTTGGCTCTTCGATAATTTACACTCTGCATGTGCATGTGCATGTGCATGTGTGTGCATGTGCGTGTGTGTGTGTGTGTGTGTGTGTGTGTGTGTGTAGTGAGAGGGTATTTCAGGAGTGGCTTCATTGAAGCAACTGGTAACATCATATTCAATAATTTTCTCCAAAAACAAAAGCTATAATTTCTCCGAACAAAAAATATTAATCCTGCCAGGTTTCCCCCACCTTTCTCCTAGTTATCATGCACTGCCATTTCCCCCTTATATTAGCATTTTAATTTTGTAAAAACTGGGCTTCACCGTATCCATCCCACTATCACACTTTCTTCCACCCTTATTTTACTGTAGTTTTAGCTTTTTGGTTTTTTTGTTTTGCTCTAACCTTGCAAGTGATAGGTAACATTGTAAAGTGATTTAAAATCACTTTGGAGTCTAAGAGAGCAGAGATAGATGCTATATCTCAAATAACTAATTCTCTGATGTTAGGAATGTTATTGAAACTCTCTGAGCATCATTTTATCATTGGAAGGTTGTTTAGAGGATTGTCCAGGACTCCGTATGAATAAAGCTTCTATCTTTATGGACTCAGTGAGACCCGTCATTTTCTCTTATTATTAATTCTTATTGTTGTACTTCGCTTATTTCCTTTCCTTTTCCAGTCCTAATCTATGAGTGTACATGAGCAACTAGACTGTGAGCTTTTGGAATTCAAGGTCTGTTTGTTCCACCACCTTGAGATTAGCACAGGCTAGAAATAGACATATTCATTAAATTAATTCATTTATTTAATAATGTCAAGAATAGAAAGAGTGGGCGAGAAGAGGACTGGAAATGTCATGAAGAACTTTCAATGAATTATGTTGGCGTGGTTAAGAATGAGTACACGTTAGTTAGGACTATTTGAAAATTACTAAAATAAACCAGGCATAGTGGTGCACACCTGTATTCCTAGCTCAGGAGACTGAGGCAGGAGGATTTGCCATGAGTTTGAGGCCAGCCTGGGCTACATAGTGAGACCTTATCTCAAAAAAAAATGACTAAGATAGTAATTTTAGATTACATTTCCTTCAAGAATCTTCTGCAGTATTAGTGGAGTATACCATCTGCAACAGAAAAAGAAATGTATAGCTAATTACATTTTTTCCAAAAACTTTCCCAGAATCAGCTGGCTCTTAAGTGAGATTGTATTATGTATAAGATACTAATAGTTCTGAACAAAAGTATGAAGAATCATTTCTAGATGTCTAAAAAATTAAGCTATGATTATTGGGAGCCCCCAAGGATAGAGCACTGCCCTTTGCATCTCTCTTATTGGTGTAAAATATGAAGAACATAGCATTTACCATGTTATACATTCATCAGTGGACAGCTCTGTTGTATTGTGTACGTTCACCCTGTTCTCCGACCATGGCCACCTACATCTCCAGAACTTTTTTATCTTTTCCAGCTGACACTGTGCATTACTACACTGACTTCTCATGATACTCGCAGAGCCAACTTCTCAATTTTGTATAGTTATTTTTAAATTCACACTAAAAAATGTAAATATTAACTGCTTTCCACAGTACCCCATCACAGCAGCTTTCCACAAAAATATCTAAGTGAGGGAGATTTGCATTCTCAATTGGAACTAGTTAAAATACTTTTAATTTTGCTGCCAAAAAAAAAAACCTGTGCTTTTCTTTCTTCTTGATAGTACCCTAAGTCATCTTCTCTTAAACACTTTTTGAAAGTGTTAACAATCTGCCAAGAGTGAAATTAAAAATAAACCAGGGTTCTCAGGATGGATATGATATTCTAAGCCCATTTGAATTTCTCCGTCTGCTAATGTACTTCAGAATAAATTCAACTAAAATAAGGTGGATTATTCCTCTACCAGACACAGAACCGGACAACGTTGCCATCTGTGTGGAACAGGGGCAGCCTGGCAGAGATGCAGCCCTCTGACTATGTTGTTTATGTGAACGCCTTAGGGGCAGCTCCTCAGTGGAACCTGACCAGCCTGGTGAGGAAGTTGGAGTTGCCAGGGCAGCTCAGAACCTGACGGTGTCCTCGATTTTCTGTGACACCGCTGTCGGGGGTCGGGGGAGACAACCTCCTCTGAGAGAGGTAAGTCTGACTGCAAGAAGCAGGTTTCAGGGTGCAGGTTCCTGCCTAGTGCCAGTGTAAGCCACAGCTGCTATGATGTGTAAGGAGGATTGGCCGCCCTGGTGAATGGAACTTCTTGCCCATAACCGTCACTGTGTGCTGTTTGCTTCCTCTCCCCCAGGAGCACAGGCTTTCTAAATTGCTAATAAAGCCAGGCTGGTGGCTCATGCCTATAAGCCAAGCACTCAGAAGGCTAAGGCAGGAGGATCCTTGCAAGTTCGAGACCTGGCTGGGCTACAAAGTGAACTCAAGGCCAGCCTGAACTGCACAGTGACAGCCTGTCTCAAAAAGACAAAAAAAAAAAAATTGTTAATAAAAATAATAGAAGAACACCACTGCTGCTAGACAGAAATGAACAGAAAGCACACACACTTTTCCACATTCACCTGAGCTGCCAATACAGTGCTGACCTCACCTTTCTCTCACTCGCTCATTCACTCGCTCTTTAATTCATGTATATCTATTTACTCAATAACTGTCTTGGTGGCTTGTGTGTACCAAGAAGATATTTTGGGTGTGAGGAACCCAATAGTCTGGAAGTGGAATTTTTTAGCTCTTAAATGCCAGTGGGAAGACATAAATTATGAACAAACACATAAATGAGATCATTTTACTTAGCGGTAAGTGCCATGAAGTAAACTTACCATATCACCTAAAACAACACTCCAAAAATACCTTACGACTGAATTTAAACAATGAGGTAAGAGCTGTATACTGGAAGCTATTACGTGTTTATGAAAGAAATCAAAGAAGATACAGCTAAAATAACCTAAGGAGAAAATAAACTTACATTTATAGATTGAAAGAATTAATACTACTACAATATCCATGCCACCCAAAGCAATCTACAGATTAAAACGCAATCCGTACAGAAATCCCAGTGTAATTTTTCATAGACATAGAAAAAACCCTAAAACTTATGTGAAACCACAAAAAATGCAACCAAGTATCTAAGGCAATCATGAGCAAAGGAACAAAATTGGATGCTGTCCTAACCCTGACCCTAATCACATGACCTGTCTCCAAACTGAGTTACAAAGCAATTAGAGCAGGATGGTACAGACTGACGGAACAGAGGACAGAGCTCAGAAATGAACCGTATTTATTTAGTCAGTTAATTTTCAACAAAAGCGTCAAGGAGGCTTAACAGAAACGGGGGTTACTTCAGTAAAGGGTGGTGGGAAAGCTGGGTATCTACATGTACCCATGCAGAAGAAGGAAACTGAACCAATCTCTTGACATATAAAAGTAAACTCAAGGTGTATTCAAGACTTAGATGTATGACTTGAAACTTAAAAACTACTAGAAGAAAACATAGAATAAAATCTCCAGGGTGTTGGTTTGTACTCCCCAGAAGCACACGCAACAAAATTTTTTTAAAAATGTGGGTTTGCATCAGACTAAAACACTTCTGCACAGCCAGTAAAATAGATAACAGAGTGAATAAATGACCCACATACTGAGGGACAAAATGTATGCAAATGAAATATATGATTAAGGGTTGTTAAATAAGGATCTCAAGCAACTCAGCAGCAAGAAAACAAAGTAATTAACAAGTAGGCAAAGAACTGGGAGAAACAGTTCTCAAAAACAGACATAAAACACAAGCGCTCACCTTCACCAGTTGTCAGGGAAATGTAAACTAAAGTCACGATGTCATCTCAGACCTGTTTGAATGGCTATTAGAATGACAGGAGACAAGTGTTGGTGAAGATGTGAGAAAAGGAGGCTTGTATGCTGCTGGTGAAATGCAAACTGAAATATCCATTATGAAAGAGTGAAGGGTCTTACACAGTAAAAGCGGAATCCCTGCATCATCTAGCAAACCTACTACTGGGTGCGTAGCCAAAGGGACTAAAACACAAGGTGAAAACATGCATATGCTGCTGTGTGTCCTCTGGTATATTCACAACAGCCAAACCGCGTTTAATGTCAGTCAGGCGATGACTGAGTGAGCGGGCTGCCCCGAAATGGAGCACTCTTCAGCCTTGCAGAACGGAATCTTGTCGTTGGCAATGACTGGAGAACGTTACGCCGGTGAAGTAAGCCGAGTACTCATAGGTCAGTCTGTCATAGTCATGCTTTTCTGTGGGATCTTGAATGTAGTGACCAGAGGCTGGCAGGAGGACAGAGTGAACGGATGGTGTTCAAAGGGCACAAAGTTTCAACTACACCGAAGGAATTCCTTTATTAATAGATATATTGCATAGCACAGTGAAAAGAGTTAATGATAATGAATTACACATTTCAAAATTACTAAGAGTAAATGTCAGATATTCTCGCCACAACAGGTAAAATTTAAGGTGTTACGCTAATTAGCCTTATTTTGTTGTTGCACATTATATTCAGAAATCGTAATGCACCCCATAAACCTATGCCATTATACTTTTGTGAATTTCCAATAAAAATAAATAAGAATTGTTTTTTAAATTAAAGAGGATGAAATGATCAAGAGTGACGCAAGAATCTTTGGGTTCAGTTCTCAACGAAGGAGTCACTTTGATCTGACTTAATGGCAAGAAGTACCTACCTCTGAGAGCACGAGAGATATCTTTCTTGAAGAACAGCAGAAAAACTGGGATGTGCAGGACTAGGTAGCCAGCATTTATACCATGATAAAGGCGTCACAGAGTGATGGCCAAGGGAAACACATTTGCCCACAAGACTTAGAGAGTGTGTAACATTTGCACAGGGCACCATGAAAAGCACATTCCCAGATCTACCTCTAAACACACTCTGAAGGGGGAGGCCAGTTTAAGACCAGTAAGAGTGGTGACCCGGTTAGGGCTCAGAATCACATCCAACCATATTATCATCCCTAATGTGGATGTGAAGTTTCATACATTGATGAAAAATAATTTAAACAAAACAAATGAAGATTAAAATTTATAAAATCAGAAGGGACAAAGGAATATATTTGTATTTGTTGGGTGTAGGTGTGGGTGTGTTTTGGAGGTAGGGTGGGAATAGGTGTTGGGGAAAATCAGTGCGGAAAAATTTGCTTGATGTCTTTCACTGTATGCAATGTGAGTGATACAAATATTTAAAAATGTAGAGATAATTCATAATGGAACATAATTGGTATGCATAATTTATAAGTGGCTGTGAAATTTTTAAATGCTATCACTTTAGTAAAATGAGGCACAACTGTTACAATCGTGAAAGAATAACCAAGAGCATTTGATAAGATCAAAGTATAGCATCAAATATTGTTACTTTTGTACATTAAATCCCTCTGTAAAAAGACAACCTTCTTAGAAGAAAAAATGTATTTATAGCCTTTTGTATAAAATGCTCAAACAGACAGGAACACTATTTGCAAATAATAATTTTCAAGTATAGGCAAAGCTTTATCATAGAAATAAAAAATGAAAATACGCTGTTACAAGTGGGAGCCTTTTTCCTTTGAATGTTCTAAATAGTTTACTAGTACATAGGGAGGCTATCGATTATTTGAAATTACATATTTATTGATTTCTTACTAGTTTTTTGATTTTCTGGTTAAATTTATCCTCAGTAATTTTTACATCATTCTGTAGGGATGTTTTTGCCAAAATAATTAACATATAAATTTTAATATATGAGACAGTAAAAAAATGGGTTAGTTATGGCTTTAGAAATACTTCATAGCTCTCAAGAACACATATCTAATATTGTCCTAAGGTAGCTTTTTCTGTGAAATCTTTCCAGAGAAGAATACAGAACAGATGTGCTTGTATTTTTCATTCTTATATGTGATGAATAAGCACAAATTTAACATGGATAATTACATTTTGAAAGTAAGACATATATCTACATAGTGACAGTGTGACACGGTGAACCTTCTATTTTCCTAGATGCCAAATAAAGATTAGTATTCTTGACTCAAATAAGTAATGTAATATGTGGAATTGATGAAACTCTACTGAGTTTCACTAAATTATCCTGAGTGCTGAGTTTTATTCTACATTAACAAATTTTTGACTAAAAAGCTCAAATATATAGAAGCTGTTTTTTTCAAGAGCTCCAAATATTTTAGAGATAGATCCATTGAGTGTTCTTTCAAAGGGAATTTATGTTAACAGAACATGGAGTAGAACTATACTACTAGAAATATATTAATAAAATATATTCCAGTTGCCCATAAATTTCAGTGCACAGAATTTATCTAATGGCTTATTAAAGCATAAATTGCTGAGCCCAGGCTGAGTTTTGGACTCAGTAAATCTGGGCTAAGGTCCAGGAATTTGCTTTTCTAACAAGTTCCCAGGTGGAGCTAAGGCTACTGGTCCAGGAAATCGCTTTGCCGCAGAAACTCTCCCATATTCTCTCTCAAAGGAGACCCTTGTCTATAACTTCTGAGGCTGCTGTGGCAACATCTGAACATACCCTTCCTCATAAGGCTCAGGACCATACTAAAAGGTCAATGTAACCAGAGATAATTGGTTCCCAACAATGGATAGAGAGGATTTGTTAAAATGCCAGCAATTTTAAATTTCTGAGGAAATGCATGTTTCATGTAGTTTTATTAATTTTCCCATGTATAAATTGTGCATCAACAATTTCTTGTCCATAGCGTGGAGCTTTTCAGGCACCACTGGGCACCAAGCCCCTTCCCCAAGTCAGGACACTGGGGACAGAGAGATGAGACAGTCTCCCAGGTCATCTAATAGGGACCCTCGCCTGCCAGTTGTCAGTTGCTTAACTTGATGCCAGATCATTTTTAATTTCCATGAGTGCCAGTTTCTCTTTTTCTAAAATCAGGATACTGTCCAAATGCTGTTGTTGAGGGTAAAGCTGTACTGTGTGCAGACATTGCAATTACACTGAGTATCAGATACAGGACAGGGACAGATAGAGTGCTCTGCTGTGTTCAAATGAACACATAGACCCATTTACACCCAGCTTAGATGGAGTGCCCGTGCTGCTCCGCTCAGACAGGACCATTACCAAAAGACTACACCAAATGACGTGCCACCATGGATGTGCTCTAGGTGCTGAAAAATGTTGGGAGTTTAAACCCATCAAAGGTCTGTGCAGAAAGTGGCTGCTTTGCCAGGCACAGAGGAACCGCTTGGTCGGGTGCCACGTATTCTACCCGAGTACACAGGCGATGGCGCAGGTAGGAAAATACAGCTTCCCGCGGTGCGTGCCTGGCCCTGGAATGCAATTCCAAGTGCGTACCTACTCTAGTTGTCAATGTCCGGATTTGAGGAATTACATGGGAACACAATGTTTCACCCAGCGGAAAATACAGACACCACAGACATATTAATCAAAGCAGCCAAGCTGAAAGTGGTTTTAACTACAGAACTGAAGAGAGAAAGAAGCTGAAATTCAACTATAAGATAATTCAAGATTGATGGAAGATGAACTAACCGAAGTGTAAATTTCTGCAAGTGAAGAAATTATGCTTGTGACACTAACTCAGTGAATGGAAGCGTGGGATCCATTTGTATGGTTCACTTGTCTGCTCACTAGTAAGGTGTTTCCGAGGCTGCCCTATCTTTTAGTCACCATGGATGAGTGAGTTGTCACCTCTGAGTGAGTGTGTTGTGTGCATACACCAGCGTGGGGGGGTGAGTGCTATAACACGCCCATCTTCAGAGCTTTACCATTGTTAGGGAAGTAGAGGAAGGTAGTGGCTGATAAAGTCTAACAAGGTCAAGATCCAGGGAGATGGGGTCATCATGTACCGCTGTCTGCATAAAAGTTGGCTCGAATGTTGTGTGTAAGAGCCCACATTATGAGATGAGCGCCAGTTTTTACTCTTTTTCCTCATTAACCTTGAGCCTGTTAGAGCCCTTTAATTCTTTCCGCATTGTTAAAATTGTGTAATACCGTGCAGGTGGATGACTGGCACGGAGTAAGCACTCAGTCAGCATGATTCACTGCTTCAAGCTTTCATGTCTTTACATACCATTAATAAGAGCTTTTCTTAAGAATCACAGCAAATGGCCTCTCAGAAAACTGTAAGAGTATAGTAACTAATATTTAGTGAGTGTGCGTTTTTATTTTGTAGACTCTGTCAAGCACTTCATTTAACCTTTCTTTTATATTCAGGGCTAAGAGCTACGTATTATGTTTACAATCATTTTATGAATAATTAGAGAGAAGATCAAGGTGTGTGTAATTTGACTAAGTCTGCTTGGCTCATGAGATGTAGGCCAGCTGAAGGATGACTAACTTATTTAGGGTTATAGGTCCTTGACCTCCACTTTTAAATTTGTTTGTTTAGTTATTCTGTCCTTGTCCCTACCATACAGCCAGAAAAATCAGTCTTCTGTTGATACCCTAGTTATTCTACTCACTCACTGTCTCAGTAATCATTTTTTAAATCTCTACGGAATGGTTGGCATTTTCTTCTGGGGGAATAATGGATGATCCCTGCCCTGGAAGAAAGATCCAAAGCAACTCAAGAAATGCTATTAAAATCCACCTAAGGATCTGGCACTGAAATGCTGTTTGTCTGCTGGGAAACCACAAAGGAGTGTGTTGAGTGCTGGGCCACAGGCAACCATGTGTTTCCTTGGAACCGCAGGGGAGAAAGAGTAAATACGTGAATGCTTTAACACTTGAGCTGGCTGGAGGCCACACAGCCTGACCTGGAGCTCTTCATGTTGGGGACCTCCACTAGCACTCAGACCCTGCGGAACTGGAGAGGCGGTGTCAGAACATAGGTGCTGAGCATCAGGCAACACACTTGGGGAGTGGGACTATGACATTAAATGTCGGTCGTTTCTGGGAACAGTGTACACTTTGGTCTGAGTAGGGGAAAAATGCGTGTTTTCAGAAGAATGAGGAGAAACTGAGGTAGGAAAAGTTACTTAGAATCAACTGATAAGAGGCTTTGAATATCAGGGCAAAGTGAATTCTTCATTTATAAAAGAAAGAATAAAATAATAAATACAAGAAACCCAACTTCATGCTGCGTAGAAACCCTGGAGATTTATAACATGGTAACCGACTGTAGTTTGAGATGGGAGAATATAAGGTGGGGACAAAGAAGTCTAAGGGCATTTAGTTTAAAAGAAATACAGTGCATGCTTATTTATGTCTGGGAATCTGAACAACTAATTTGAAAACAACAATATGCAGTGTAACATTTTGAATTCCTGTCATCTTGTTTAGTGAAATTCTGTATCATTTCTAATTTTTTATTAGTTTTTATTCTCTTTAAAATAATTTTAAAAAAGAAATAAGCCTTTTTGACAAACCTATGTGGTGATCTGATCATGAGATTGGACAATTCATTTCAAAGTCTCACCCACTGTAATAAAAACATAACTTTAGTCTGCAGTGTCCTGGGAGTGAAGGAAAGTCTCCTAAACTTAGGTTAAATTAAGAAAATGAAATAGGAATGCATTATTTTCAAGTGCTGTGTCTTATTCTTAAAAGTTTGAGTTCCCCTAGGCAGGGGAACCTGGCGGAGGAGGGGAAGAAGTGTAGAGGAGGGAAAGGTGCAGGAGGGTTGGGCTGCAGAAAACCGTTGAAACACCCCATTATACATTGCAGTTGTTAGTGTTTTAATGCTATCAGGCTTTTTCCAAGCTGAAGTTCTGTTGTCATAAAGACACTGATTCAATATTCAAGGAAACCGGTATGAACATAACCTCTTCAGCAAATGCCAAATTGTCGTGTCCGCATCTGAATGAAAATGAGACTCATTGGTGACACATCGTCTGGAGCGCTTGGTACCCTGTGATCTAATGGCCTGGTCTGTGCACACCGAAACCTTCAGGGTGATGCTCTCCTTTCAGTGATTCATTACTGTCTGGGAATATCGTTCAATCTGATTTTGCAGAAGGCAGTGTTCTTATTTTGATCACTGTAACTCGGATCTCTGTTAATATCTTTGCATCTGTCACATCAGGCAGATTTTGTTTGTCCCTTCTCTGCAAAATTAGAGAAGTTATTATAAAGGAGCCTAGGTTAACCGTGTATTTTATGGGACCCAGACATATTTCAGAGATGTTGTAGTAGGTAGATTTTTCTGTATTGCAGAATGGTGTGCATGGAATTATCACATTCTTCATTAGGGGAAGCTGACCCCACCTCTGCCTCTTTGTTCCTGACCTTTTGCTGCATGCAGAGAATGCAGACATTTCTGAGGTTGCTTCCAGACACCAGAAGCATGATTACATTTGTCCTTCAACAGCACCTTGAACTGCCATGGATCTGCTTGCCTTTTTCTTCCAGTCTTTTCAACACTGTGTGTAGCATAATCACAGCTTTGTCTAACTGGGGTGCAGCTCAGTTGTGGAGTGCTTGTTCCCATATACACATCCTGTGTTTGATCTCTGGCACCACGAAAATGAATAAAAGGGCAAGAAATGATCACATTTTCCAGAGCTTCCCTTTATACAGGAATACATAAGGGGATTGTCTGTGCTTGTTCAAGCCATTGACCTTCCCTGGGAAGATTGGGACTGGGGTCAGCTTCCCAACAGAGAGGCAAGATCGCCCCTGAAATTCTACCTGGCCTAACTTTTACTTGGAAGAAAATATATTGATTTAAAAGATTTAGGGGAAAATGTATCCTAAAGATATAAGCAAAGACTGTTATTTATACTTTTCTTCTACTTTTTAAAAGTGAATTACAGTATGGGAAAAGATAAATCATGGAAGGTGATGCTGTACCATGCTATCTGATGGGATAGAGAATATTTATGTGCTATTGCAACGCTTAAAAACCATGCCAAAATATAGCTTCGTGTTCAGATACATGTTTGCATCAATATCAAAAAGGAAATGTTGGTAGCAGTGACAATCTCTGAACATTTTGTTATTATTTTGGTTTTTTCACTATTTCTATTTTCCAGAAATACCACACTTTCCTTATATAATTAAACATTGACAAAGATTAATGTTCTCCATAAACAGTCTCAATTTCTAAGTATTCTGGACCATTTTAACAATTACTAACACTGCGTAATTAGGTTAATTCCATAATACTTGTGCTGTTATACCTTGAATGTGGAGTGCATTAACAGCCAAAACCAAACTGAAAATATCTATTTGTAGTTTTTAGCAAGAGCTATCCAGCAGAATTACCAAGCCTCTATTAAATCAGATTTGGCATATGAGATTCTGACAAATGCATTTCAAGCAGAGCCCCGAACCAATTTAACATGCAGCCCAACTTTGGGAACTACTACTCCCAACAAAGCTTTAACAAAGTATTTTTCATTTCTACTAATTTTATTTTTACATAAGCTAAACTTTTGTGCTATTCTGTTCTTCCTTTAAGATAAATACTTCTTAATTTGTCTCATGTCTATAATTATCAATACTTATTGAATTTATGAGTAAATATAGGGTTGGTACCTTACTAGGTTATATGCTTCCTTAGCCAGGTGATAGTGTAACAATAAACCTAATATAAACTTTTAGTAAGACCTACAGTATTAGATGGCATCATATGTCTCATGACAGCTATACCTATCCTACTTTATTGTGATAACTGACAGTTATTGGTGGCATTAAATATGACTCTATGCCTGCATCTATGTATGTATGTATGAAATAACCCAAATTTTTCAATATATCTCCTACGTGATAACAAGTACAATTTAGAAAGTTAATTTTCCATAGGTCACTGGGCCAACTGGCTGTAGCAAGTTCTAGAGATAGTGTGCTTAATGAATACGTAATCAAGTATCTACTAAGTAGTCTGTCCTGATTAAAAACAAAAACAGCTATACACATAACAGCAAGCAAGATAAGTGAGGGCCTCTCAGGGTTACCGGTCCTCTAGACAAAGCCAGTTAAATGTCAATGGCTCTGTACTGGGTTGTACAAAGACCTCCCACCTTCTCGGGAATGTCTGATGTCCCTGGACATCTGCTCTGTCTGAATTTCAGCTTCTATCTGTATGATCCACTGGACAGAGCTGTGCACAGTAGCCTGGAGGTCAGCTCCAGCACCCTGTTGCTCAGTGTGGCGACTCCGGCTAGATTCCTTGAGTTTTCAATGTCCAACATCTGGGCTCACAGGAAATACTGTGTTAAAAAGGAAACCTAGATCCCAGTGTCTTCCTGTTCCTCTTCTTGGTATGCTTTTGTTTTTTAAAAATATGGACAGTATTCAACTGTATTTCAGTTTCTATTGTCATGTTTATTTTCTCCTTAGTAACAGAAAGAAAAGGCGTCAGAACATGCTGACCAACCCCGCGCAAGCACCTTGGCTCACGGGCTGTGAACAGGAGACTGAAAGAGTTCATAGAGGGGCCGTGTGTGTCTTTGTGAACCTAAAATTCCAAGAGATCACTGAGTGATAGCTCAAGTATATGTCCTTCTCTTTGTCTTTCTTCTCTTTGATTTTAATTTATAATTTACATCCTCACCTTGGGAATCTCAAAGTATTCTAGCTCCATTTTTAATGAATTCTAAGAGATGGTTCAAGACAAAGTGAACCTCATGCCTAGGGGTGCCTCCAACCCCAAGGGGAAGTGGCCTGCCCTACCCTGTGGTGCCCAGCCTGTCTTTCCTTCATGCTATGATGGGTTTGCCGAGGAAGAAGGGCAGATGCTTAGATTTTCCAAATCAGCTAAAAGAAGATGAAACCTTTACACATGTTTAATGCTCAGGTTTATGCCCGTATTCTTTAAGCTGAACCCATTGTGAGTAGTTTTTAATAACTGAAGTGTTGCTCCTAACGTGCTGTCTCTGCACTGATTCAGCAAAGTGTGTGCACAGTGCCTAATGTGTAAGCACTAGCTGCTGAAAACTGTTTGCAACAAGGTTTGCAGTCCGCACCATTCACCGGTCCCGTGACAAGAATAGAGAAAGTGGATACCTAGTGGTGATCCAAGCCACTGTGTTTGAAAAGCCTGGCTTTGTGGGGGAATTACATGGAGCACTTTACCAGGTATAGTAGCTTCTGTTCAAAATAACTTCTGAGTTTATTCCCTTTTCACGTAGAATGTTACATAAGAACAGCCTGAGGGGAATAGGTTATATTTCAAAAAGCTAAAGCATTTTAATGATAAAAACTGAAAGGCAACAGAAACTTTCTCTTAATGCAAGTATATTGTGTTTGGGTACAAAAATGATAATGGTCTGTGTACAGAGCTCTTATAATTATGCACAAGCTATGTTGCAAAATAAGTGTAATTGTTCATAAGTGCAGAGCAACTAAAAGACATTTTAAACCTGTAATTCCAGGACGGATGATGTTGCTTCCTAATTGCACTTTAAAACTAGTTTTCCTCATCTCCCTATCTGGTTTTAAATAGAACTTCCCTACGCCAAATCAATTTCATTACTTTAAAATCTATTAAGAGAAACATCTCCACTCCTGTCCCCCACATACCTCCACTAAGAGTCACCATGCTTGCGAAGAACATCTTAACAATCTGAAATCAAATTTGACTCCCGGATTCTCACATGAATGTTGGGGCAGAATTTGTACAATTGTAGAAGTCATGACATAATCCAGGATTTTTTAAAACCCATTTTCAGCCACATTTTCATCCTATTTTATCTTCCTGATTTCAAACAATTCCTGGTATTCCTTAGGAACTAGAAGACTCCAGGCAGGCGATGCTGCTGGCAACCCTGGCCACGGATGCTGTTCCTATTTATCACCCGCTGTTCCTTTCAGGGTCCTGGCCACTGCCGACTGCTGCAGAAGACCATCCACCATGGAAGGGTATTGTTATAAGCCCCTGTTGGTCCCATTCAAGGAAGAGTGATTCCATGGGAAGACGCCAGCCCCATGGTCACTGGCCAGTCTTGCAGGATTTCCTGTAGAGTGAGCAGCTGAGCCTCAGCAGGCTCTACAGTGAGTCAAAGCAGAACAGCGTTGCCATTGCCATCATCTCCAGGAGCATTTCATAATCCAGCCCAGTGATGGTGAATATTTTAGGGACACCAACAGCCCGCTGTGGCACGGGTGCCATAGGACCACCACCACGGTCCTAGGCTGAAGAGTATCTGGTACTCCACCTTCCATGTCACCCCGCAGGAGATGCTTGGTGCTGCAGAATAAGACAGAAGTTCTCCAGGGAGCATCCCATGAGACAACAGGGACCAGAATGGCCAGCACTGCATAACACGCTCCCCACATTAAAAGACAGCCCCCCATCACTGCATTACACTCCAGGAAAGAAATGTACATTATAATGAAACCTATATGCTGATTAATTCTAGTTATCACCAAAGGTGGGGCTGTAGTCAGTTTTCATTCTGCTCATCTGAAGCTGATGAGGAACTGAGAAGCAAAGGGGTTGATTTTAAGATTTAAATGACTATGTGTGTGTTTCCCTCCAGAAGCCAGGCAATGTGTAAAAACATTATAGCACCAAATTTGGAAAACACAAGCAAATCTGCAGTACCTAGAGCAACTGCCCCAGGGAAATTCACATGCACTGAATCAGTCCTTAGTAGTAAGTAGACCTGTCCTTTAGCAGTCGGTCATGGAGCAAAGAGATGCTGGTCATTTGGAGGCAGAAGCAGGTAGAAACCATGAAGAGTGACTCAGAGACTCAGCCCTGGCTTCTGTGGAGCACTCCTCAGCCCGTGCCAAGTTCCTCCACTCTGGTCTGTTCACTGAAACTCCTTTGGGAGTAATTTCGTATTGCAAGATTACCTGTGACACAATTCCTCTCATCTCCTTAGAGGACGTTCCTAGTGCCGCTTTCTCAGGGTGGAATCTGGGCCACACCTGCCTTGTTCTACTGCGGAATCTAACACCTGTCGGGTTGCCACCTTCATTCCCTGATCTCAGCTTCCCTCTTTGGCTTAGTGTTTAGTCCCAGCGTATGAATTATTGACACGGCTTCCAGTATCTCAAGCCTAAATCCCTGTGGTGACATTCTCCACTGGCTGGGTTAGCCGGCTGCCTCTCTTTGAACAGACAGATCTTCATGACCTTGAGTTTGTACTGCTCTTGAGTCTGTAGGGACAGATTTCCAAATATTGGAATGATTTGCTTCCTAACTTCTTATTCGAAAGTCACCTCTTTCCTGAGTCCCCAGCCCAAATACTTGATACCCGTCTCTGATTATTTTCTCTAAGATTCTCCCTAGTAGTAAAGTCATTTTGCTCACTGCTTATGTCTATAAATAGATGTCTCCCAAGCCTCATTTGACCATAGTAAGGACTGTTGAGAGGTGGTTGGATTGTGGGGGCGTTATGGTTCTGGTTGGATTCATCCACCAATGGTTTTAAAGCTAAATGTACGGTTAAGAAGCCAGACTAGGCCAGAAGAGATGGTCCCCGGGGTCGTGGTTTAGCAGGGTTTCTCTCCTCCCTGGCTCCGAGCAGCTCTCTTGCGCCACACCCTGCCCCTATATGGGTTCTGCCTGCAGCTGGCTCACTGCACAAGGACTGAAACTTCTAGAATGGAAGCCCGAATAAACCTCTCCTCCTGTAAGTTGAGGGTGCAGCTACTGTGTCTCAGCAATAAAGACAGTGGCCAAGACACTCACCCACCTTGCTTCCTGCTCAGTATTTCCCCATCCCAGCAAGATACGACTGCAACTTTAGTTCTGTGCTGAAAGGCCGCTGTTCTCTTCACAGCCTGAGACCCAGGAGTCCTATGTCCATGTGTCCCCGGGCGCTTCCTCTGAGCTCTGACATCATTCGCAGAGGAGTCATGTGGGTGCCTGGCCTGTGTGTGCCCTGAGGGGCCCCAATCCTCTTCTCCCCTTAGCTCTGAATTTCCCAGGCTTGGAGGGCTACCTCTGTTTGCCTTGCATTTGCTGTGGAGAACCAGCTTCTGAGTTCTCTCTCCAGTCGCACAGCCTCAGCAGGTTTGCTTACTTTCCTGTGCGTGTTTGATTTTATTACCTGCTGCTTCTCCAGGCCCCTCTCTGTCCTCCACCTTCCAACCCCCTTTCCTCAGTCATTTCTTTACTCGTCCTTTTGGCTTCTGAATCCTGACGTTGTTTTGTCAACGCCTCTCTCCAGACTGCCCTTTGAAGGGTCCCTCTGGAGGAATGCAATTGTTTTTGTGCTCCAACACCGGCAATGCTCATGTTGCTTTTCAAATACGTTTTTCTGTCTTGTTGTGCTAACTTTACTGCCCACCCCGAGTCAGACGACATCAGTCCTGGCTACCTTATACCTGAAAGAATTAAGTCATCACACCACAGAGACATCTGCTCCCCATGTTTATTGCAGTACAATTCACAACAGCCAAGATGTGGAACCAATACAGGTGCCCATCAGTGGATGAATGGGTGCAGAAAGCGTGGCATATGTACACAAGGGAACATTATACAGCCACAAAGAAGAACCAAATCGTATCATTCACAGGAAAATAGAGACCACTATGTTAAATGAAATAAGTCAGACATAGACAGGTATCACTTTTTCCCTAATAGGTACAACAAGAAGATGTGGAAGTAGGAGGAAGATTATCAGATAAGAGAACAGACATAAAAGGAAGGTAGGTATCAGGGAAAGTAATAGGAGCAACAGATATAATTGAGAGTGTCCTGGGCATGTGTGACGGGGCCACAAAGAAACCTGCTGTTTTGCAAATTGATACACATATGTGATCCACCTTCAGGGTGTGCCAGGTGCCTTGTTCCTTACTGATCTTCCTGAGTTGCCTTGTTTATTCTTCAACAGTCTCCAAAAGTAATTTCCCCCCTGTCTCTATTCCTCCAATGTCTTATCTTCTCTTCACTTTGGTGCCCTGCCCCAGTTGTGACTTTTGATACTTGTTTGAACTAGTCTGTTTCTCTTTGAGTCTGTCCTTGGGATTCTAGATAAAAAGCTACCTTTGGATGCAAGAGTTTTCAGTTTCCCTCTTCACGTCTGTGATGGTGGCACCCAAGTTTTCTCCGGATGTTCACACACAGGACATTCATAAGACTCCTCCTCCTCCAGCTTTGAGTTTTAAAAATAGTTCTGCCACCCCCAGTCTGGTGTCCAGGTGAGGATCAGGACTTCTGTTGTAGACAAGCAGAGTTAATGGAGACCTGTGAGGTCCTACTCTGGGAGCACCACAGGTAGAACCCCACACCCTTTGCTGTGCACTGGCTGCCAGACATGGGCGTCCAGTGATGCAGGCTTATACAACTTCAGGACCCCAGCTTCAGCACTGTGTCAGTCTTGCTGCCATTGCTGTGTATCAAAGGCCGCAGAGGAACCTGTGAGACTCTCACCCTTTCTCATATTAAAAACTATACTTTCTTTTTCACACAGGTTCGTTGGCATTGAATACAGCCCTGATGCTTAAACTCATGATGCCCTTCCTCACAAACCTCTGCTGGGAGAGTGTACTTCATGTTTTCACCGATTGCCTTTCTCATTATGATTCTTTATTTCTTCTCTGTCTTCCACTCCCCAACTTGCTCTGTGCCACCCGCATTCAGCGGGTACCTTTTCACCTTCACACTTCCAGGAAGGGCGGGCATTTGTGCTTTGCTGTAGGTGCCCACACTTGATCTTAATCAGATGACCTCTGGCTCTGGGGTTTGACTCCCCCCCCCCGCCCCGTGTTCCCTTGAGGACTTCCTTTGGGGAAGGTTTCATCTGTGTGTTCCTGGGTTCAATCCCTTGTCTTTAAGTTAGTTCCCGGGGCTTATCAGGACTGAGTCCGGGATTCCTTGCATCAGAGGAAAGCCTGTTTCCTCAGCAGTTTCGGTGGAGCTGTATGTTGTTTGAAATTAGACTTATAAACCACTTTCAACTTACTTCATCATTAAAAAGTGTATGCAGGTATGTGGATGACTTCTTGGCAACTGCTGTTTACTATTGTATCTTCATTAGCATGTTTTGTATTTTTCAAAGGTTTCTTTATCTCCAGTTACTTTACCAACTCCTTAGTGGGGAAGCCTTTTGCAGTCTGCAGTATAAAGATAAACTCTGGCTTTCTTGAAGAAAAGTCTGTGTACAATGAAACATTATGAAATTGTTTGTGTTAGAGTTGGCGATCTGTTATTTTTTATTTTTATATTTATTCTGCAGGGCCCTTCCCCTTTTGGTGATAACTAGTTTATTTTTGTGTGGTAGTGCTGGTTTAGAGGCTAAAATAAACCTAATCTTTCTGCTGTATGGCATCTCGTAAGATACTTACACACACAAATGTTTCTTTAGTAAAACTGTCTACTGTTTCACATAGTAAAACTTATCCTATGTCTCTCATATTTACATTTTCAGAAACATTTCCTTTATGCTGAACACATTTCGAATTATCAGTGTTCTTTTTGAAAACTAACTCTCAGAAGTGAGCCTTAGATATCGGGTAGGGTCTGATTTGCACAGAACGACAGGAGATTATTACTTCCTTTGTTCTGTTCACTTCAGTTCTGTCTTCTGGTATTTCATGAGCTCCTTTTGACACCATGCACACAACAGACCAGTATTGAGCCTATAGCAGCACATGTCCCATAGCTTGTCTCAATTATTTTTTAATTTTTCACGTGGAATTTTTCCGTGTCAAAACGAGTTTTCCCCTTCCGGTGTGGATATAGTTGACACTTTGAACAGATTGATTACTGTTTTTGAAGCTAAAGTGTTACAAAATGACAAGACTGAGACAAAACAGTCCAGACAGGTTCTCACAGTCTTCTCTAATTGACGACATATTTCCTGGAATCATTTGCTTTGATCAGATCTGCATTCTTTCAAATTGAACTTGAAGTCAGAGGTACACTGCCACGGTGTAATACTGCATGTGCTTTCCATCAGCAATCATCCCACTTGTATGATAACAGAAAAGGTGGTTTCTATTATTTAAGTGTAGAAATTTAGCAAGGCTTAGTTAACAGATACAAAGATAGTTAATGTCTTTTCAGTTCTAAAGCATTTCACTCTTTACCAAAATGCAACTCACCATGTATCTACATGTGCTAAATCTTACATTATTTTTATCAGAATACTGAAGAGTCCTATGTCATTGTTTGATGAATTACTTTTCAGAAATCATTTAAAATCATTGTGAGGTGGTGAGTTAGAGGGAACAGGGGTCAATGTGGAATTGTGAGAATATCTCTGTATGGAGAGGGGTTCTTAGGCCAGCTCTGTGTCAAGTGTGTATTGATGATTTACAGACAGGAAGTAAACATTTCAATGTAAGTACTCGTCCTATATTTCGGTGTAGGGTTGTATCTGTGCTGTATCATGGTAGTTTTATCCCTTAGTTGTCGTGCACTGGTCATGTCTGCAGCCTCCCAAACAAGTGAGTGGTAAAAGCTAAATGAAAGAGACAAATGAAATGATTCCAGGGCTCCAGAAGGATCAAAGCCCTGTCACAGAACTGGAGATTCTCTGGGGTCTAAGACCAAGACCTTCTCGGGTGGCCCATATGTATTTATTTACCAAACAAAGAAGAAGAACAGTGAAGAAAGGTAGGACTCTGTCTCGAAGCATAGGGCCACCAAGGACCTTGGAAAGTCCCATCAAGAGCATCTCCAAGTATGACATTATGGTAATTTAGGGGAACTATCTTATCTCCAGGGAGGTCTGCAGGAGTGAGATGCCTGCAGCAATAGTCTTAAAATTAAATTTAAATTCTGCTCAGAGCTGCTACAGAGTGGTCTCCATCAGTGCTGGGCTTCAGTTTCCCTCATTGGTTTACATGAAGCTGCGAAGGCAGAAATTTCCTTCCAAATGCTACAAACAGTTCCTAGAAAGAAAGTTTCTCAGTATTTTTTAAGTAGATAAATGAATGACTGTCAGGGCTGCTAGACTGAGTAACTACATCTTAGTTAATTGGGGTACTTTGATGCATTGGCAAGAATTAAACATGTTCTTAAAAATCTTAAAATCAATATATAAGAGATTGAGTTTTCATCCCACATTAGGAATGCAGCACTGATGTTGAAGCTAAATAGCAACTGAAAGCCAGTGTGGCATCTTTGACAAGATCAATGAAAAAATGTAAATGTCAGAAGAATTTTAGTAATATTGCAAGAAAATGAAAAGTTTAAAGTGACAACTACATTTTTGTTCACTGTAATTAGAAAGAAATTGGGCAAGGTATGATATAATGACTTTTTAACAAATAAATGAAATTTTTCGTTGAAAAAGTCATGCATATACTTCAGTGTTCAGGCTGGTAAGAGAAAATAATATCCATAAAAGCTGTTAACAATAATGAAATATATGAGTCAGAAACAAAATATTGAAATGATATGCTTAAGTTTTACCAATGTTGCAACAGTTGAAAAAGTGAATTTTTATGTTAGTTAATTTGATATAAAATAATAGTTTATGTGTTTCCTAGGAAATGTTCCCTTTAGTTAGAAAAAATAGAAAACTATTTAGACTTAATATTTAAAATGTTAGCATTTAAGTCACGTTTACATTGGAACGATAGGCAGTCATGTATTTGCTAAGAGCTATAGAGAGACTAATTTGTTACAGTTATATCCAAATTTTACCCATCTTGTATTTTACCACCTGGACTAAAATTTATTCAACATTTTATTTTTTTTAAAACCGACATAGTCTTTCTCAATAACCCTTTAATATTATAGATAGTTAGGTTATTTAGAAATATTGCAGGCAGTCAGATAAGCCTGCACCCAGGAGAGGTCAGTGCAGTGGCAACTGTGCGCAAGGAAGCACTCATTGACGGTGAGGCCTCAGGGCAAAAAGTAATGACCACACCCCCAGGTTTCCCCTCAGGATGAACAGCAGTGACTGATACACAGGCATCATTTACCTCTGGTGGCGAATCAGACCCTCCCATTCCTTCCCAGAAAATCTTTGCTCCTCCTATGCATGTTAGCTCTGTGACTGGCTTCCCCTTTTGTTCCCCATCTAATCAATATGACCAAGCTCCTACACGTGTTGTTGTAATCCTACTTGTTGACCATAATTTTGTCTCACCTTACACCCACCTTATGACTTCTCATTGAATCAATATTACCTAAGCAACTACACTTTTTGTGTATGTGTCTTTTTGAGACAGGGTCTTGCTATGCAGTTCATGCTGGCCTTGAGCTCACCTTGTAGCCAAGGCTGGTCTCGAACTTGTTATGATCTTCCTGCCTAAGCCTCCCGTGTGCTGGGATTACAGGAGTGCACCACCGTGCCTGGTGCAGCAACTATGCTTGTAATCTTATTAGTCGACTATAGTTTCGTCCCACCTTGAACCCACCTCACCTCGTGGCTTTGCTCAATAAAACACCATTGAGAAGTGGAGTCAGTGGATAGCACACTTTCTGGGCCCGTTGTGTCCCTCTTAGACAAAATATTTCTTTACCTCAGTAAATCTTCCTACTGTTGATACCTGTTGTTCCTAAAATTCATCCCTCAATTTTAGAGAACACAAACTCAGCATTCCTGACATCTAGTAGGTCTGGAGTTATAACATTTCCCTTATATTACCTGGAGGTCCATATGACATCCCCTACATCACTTTGTTCTGTTTTAAATACAGTATCTTGGAGTCACTGTAAAAACACATTACTTAATGTATCTAAAATACCTAAGATAGAGGGTAGGGGCCAAACACAAATACATGTCAGCTTCTTTTTTTCTTAACCTAATGTGAAATAATGAAACCTGAGGAATGTATGAGGATTTCTATCATATAACGCACTTTCATGCAAGTGACCCAGTGAAGTCACCTGTGATCTCCACTTCATGGAAGAGGAAACAGAGAAAATGGAAGCGAACTACACGGGGTCACACAGCTGCGCAGAGCACTGAGGACTGTGCCCCGGATGCCCCCTAGTGCCGGCTCTTCTTGTCCCCATTGTCATTATAGACGCAGCTCCAGCAGGACTCTGTCTTGTGTGAGCCAGCAAACAAACCACTGCTATTTACACCTGTGGAGTCCACGGTTAAGGGAAAGTTTTGTTTGTTTTAGAGAGAAGAGGTAAAAGGTTTGTCTTGTTTGCTTACAAGGCTCTAGTCTTCTTTAACTTGATCACTGAGCATAGGAGTACCACGGTAACCTCTTGTACACATGCACTCATGTAACCTGCCACATTTTTTACAACTGTAGACTTGTAATGATAATATTTTTACCGAATGCAAAAACATCAACAACAACCAGTAACAGAGACAAAGCAAAGTTCCTTTCTCTTCTAACTCAGTTTGAGCATGTCCAGAAGTGCAGCCAAAAGGTCTCTGTCATTAACCCGGTCCCCTAAATCAAGCACTGTTGAACTATAGATTTCTAGGTCAAAGGAAAAAGCTTTTAAGAGTGGAAGCTGCAGGAGAAGGGGGAGCTTCCTAACGAAAGACAGACCAAGGGAGGAAAGAGACATCCCTAGAGTGCATGGGAGGGTCCCAGGTAAGGAGTTAGAAGATCCAGTGAAATGTAAAGGCTTCCATTTACCCTCTGCAGAAGAGGGAGGGAACTGCAGGACGTAGGCAATTTCTGAGGAAAAGTAAATGACATCTAGGGGAGGTCAGGTGGCTCAAAGGACAGACAATAGCCCTAAGCAAAATTCACTGGCATCTGCTGTGTCTTCTTTCCTGAAGTTTTCCTCCCGCGGATGAGATTTGTAGCAAGAGAGGCGGCGATGACTGAGCACTGCCCGAGGAGCTCCCCACAGATGGATGGGGGACTTTAAGGAGCTCCCACCCACCCCAGTGCTTTGACCTTGAGGCGCTTGCTTCTGTGCTTCACAATATTCAGCATGCCAAGCGCCATATTTTGGGTCTTATTTTCTGAGCCCCAGCCGGGCAGAGTGGAGGCAGACAGTCTATGTTCAAGGCTGAAACTTTAAGGAGAAAAGAACTTAATTGCTGCCGGAAATGGTGGCGCATGTCTGTGATCCCAGAGCCCTGGGAGGCTGAAACAGGAAGATTGCACATTCAAGCCAAGCCCTAGAAAATTAGCAAGATTCCGTCATAGAGGAGGTGGGTATGGGGACGCAGCTCAGTGCAAAATCTCTCCTGGGCTCCGCCTCCAATACCAATAATAATAATAATAACGACAACAGCAGAATCATTATTTACCCACCAGTGTTGGGTAGATGAAAACGCAGACGGCTGTATAACACGAGAGCAGGACATAGCTTACGCCGCCCCTTTTAATCCCTGTCATAGCTGTATCTCTGGGTAGTTTTGGGGTTGCCGTAAAATACTGCAGCCCGAAAAGGATCCGGGGAAGATGGCGACCGGGTGAGCAGCAAGGGAGCGAACCTCCTTAATAAACACCACCAGCTCGAGACAGACTTGGTGAGCGTGAATGCCGGAACCTCGGCTGGGAAGTTTAAACTGGGCGTATTTCTCTGAGATGCCGGGGGAGATGTGGTAGGGCGGACCAGGCTGCCGGGGCGAGACGTGGGAAA
>PVLD010011637.1:0-13216 GCA_004027595.1 Dinomys branickii
AGTTTGTCCCAGTAGCGCGTTCTCTGTCGGGTTCAGGAGCTGAAGCCGTTCTTCCCTCCACACTCGCTCTCTTGGCTGGTCGTCTTCTTCCCGGAAGTCCTCATTTCTGTCTTCATATTGCTATATTTCATTGTTTGGGTGGTAATCCTCTGGGAGGTTCTCTCTCTGCTGCCTACCTGGTCGCCATCTTCCCGGAAGTTCCTACACTATATTCTTCAACTTGATTTCTGTGACTTCTAGTCAGGGGAAAAGAACTTGCCCCATGGGCCGTGTGAGAGGTAAAGGGCTGCAGACTCCAGCCTTAGAAGGCACCTCCTGGGCAGGAAGTCAGATGAACATCCTCAAAGCAGCAAGAACCCCCAAACTGCAGGTTGGGTGTCGCTGATGAGAAGGCCAGAGCACTTTAGAAAAAAGAGCAGTGGAAACGTGGTCTACATAAACCAAAGAAGGCTCAAGGTACACGGTGTTGTATTTAGTTAAATGGAAGAGTGAAGATTAGGAGATGGGGGTGGCACCTGCAGCCAGGAGGACTAGCATGGTCCTGGCAGGCCCTCTCTCCCAAGCAGCTCTGCATGGGGCATGCAAGGCTCCAGCCTCCGACCTTTCCGCCTTCTCCACTGGCCCCATGGGGCTCCGAACACTCCGTGCCTGATGTGAGCTTGTTCATTAAGAGGCTGTGTGGGAAACGATCCCAGAACAGTACTGGTTTCTCTGCTACATTTTGAAGAAAATAAATGAGCAAATGTCAGATTCAAATAGATCCCTGAAGAAAGATAATTTTAGTTGCTATCTGGAACTGGAAGCCTGTCTGGGCACGTACGAGCACATAGATATCAGTTACCTTTGGAGACTGCAGAAGGGCAGGTGTCTAAACAAAGCTGCTGCTAGTCAAACCAAATTAAAACGACACTGAACTCCCCACAACCCTCAGGATTAGTGAGTACACAGTGGCCCAATGGTCTTCTTCACAGATGGCTTCTGAGGACACCTGTACTTAATGAACTGTCACAGCTCAGGCTACATCTAAGCCTGGCACTTTGTCCCAAAAGGATCACAAAGCTGTAATAGGATAACGCCTGGGCTGGGAACATAGAGACAGTAATGGGGTGATGTCTGGAAAAGGCTGCTCCAGCCACTTGTCCCAAGCTCTGGTTACTCTGGGTCTCTCTGGGCCGCAGTTTAATTCTAGCCAAGTCAGTGTGGGATTGCCACTTATCCACTGTTACTTCTCCATCTGTTGAACGTGTTTAGTGAGCTCTTACTCTGTCCACAGCTCTGTGCAGCACGTTTGAGGGAACAGTAAGACACAAAACAAAGGCAGCAAGGTCGCCCGGGAGAGTAAAATCTCCACACAGGGAAATGCACAGAGCCCAAGCTCAGCCAGCTAGAGGCCGAGGGCTGAGAAGCCTAGGGATAAGGGGATCAATTTTGAGAGTAGTTTTCTGAGCTGACTCCTTGGAGATATATTTTCACTGTGTTGTGGAGAATGAACAATATTATCTGGGCTGGGCTGAGAAGAGAAACATTTCAACATAACATGGGGATGTGGCCCAGCCCCTGGCTGGAGTGTGATGGCCAGAGTTCAAGCTCCCTAACTGAAAAAATAAATAAGTAGAAACAAACGTAAAGTTGGGCAAAGCCAGAAGAACAGGAAATGGCCAGTTAGACTAGGGCATGTGCTCTCTTCCATGTATAAATAGTAAAGAGTCAGTGAGCATTTGTGCGGGGCATGCAGAGCACAAGCATTGTTGGCGCTCTGTAGGGATGTGAATGGCCGATTGAGCTTCCTTCCAGGCTGTCAAGACCAGAAATCACTACCGCGTTCTTGGAATGTAGGGTGGGGGCATTTCCGAAGCTGTGAGAACAGCTGAGAAGAGGTGAACAGCTAGACCTCGGTGCAGAGGAAAGCCTGCCCCTGAGGCTCTGAGACTGCTCCCGGAGGCTCCCAGCACCCATGAGATGGGACAGCCAGCAGCCCAAGTGCAGGAGGGAAGCCCACACCGCTGACCCTCTGTGCCCAGTCAGAAACACAGTCAAGGGAAGAGAGACAGCTCCCACCAAGGAAGAGGGAACCGGGAAGACACTGCGGACACATCTAACGCTGAGGGCCTCGATGTGCAAATCACCCTACAGGGATAATGGCTGTGGCTGGAGGCCACTCCCAGAATTTCAGTGTCTCACACTGGTCGGCATCTGGGGTGACGTTTCTTTGTTTGGGTCATTTGTTTGGAGACCTAACCTGAGGGAAATCTAAGGCTGCTTAGAATCTTTCCAGTTGGAGCCAAGACGATGGAAACTACTGAGTTCAGTGCTTGTAGACAGCAGAGTGAAGGCACGATGCGGCACAAACCAGGACGGCTGCGGTCCTTGCTTTCCCCGTGAGGTCAAGGCTTCACCCTATCACGCAGGGTAAGCCACATTTACTTTAACTCTGGCCTTGGCGTCCTGGAGGTAACACTTCCCTGCATCCCACCCTAGAATGTCCTTCTCCCCAAAGATCCAAGACTGTCACTCATAAGGTTCAGCAGCTCCGAGAGATGGCCCCCGTCACACCACTGCTCTGGCATTCACACCAGCCCTCAGGCTGCTTGGCTGACCTGAGAGAAACTGGGTGTGAACAGTTACATGGAAAACACGCTGAATTGCTGCACATTCCCCTAAAGCAAAGCCAATGCCCTTTCCCATTTCGAAATTATTATTATTCATTGTTGGACACTTTTAAAAGATTTGGGTCATTAAAATACGTAGCATCTAGATAATCTCAAAACAATTAGATGCTAGCACTTGCCTTGAGTTTACTGCATCTAAAATACTTTCATAAAACATTCTTGAATTATAAAAAATAAAAATATAATGCAGATTTGATATCCAGACATGGGGTTTCTATATGTTCAGAGTTACACTGTAAAGCCAGGCATGGTGGCACATGCCTGTAATCCTAGCACTTGGGAGGCTGAGACAGGAGGGTCACTGAGAGTTCAAGAACAGCGTGAGCTACAAAGTGAGCTTAAGGTCAGCCTGAACTGCATAGGGAGCCCCTATCTCAAAAAGACAAAGAACAAAAATGTTACACTGTGACAGTGTGTAGATATATTGATATTTCATGATGACACTAGTTATTGGCAGCATTCACAGTGAGGACTCCTGGCAGTTGTGTGTGTGTGTGTGTGTGTGTGTGTGTGTGTGTGTTTGTACTCAATTTGGAGCTCCACTTACAGCACATACCTTGCAAAATGTTCTGAGTAGGAGTCTCCATTCCTTTCTTGTATAAATCACCTTCAGTTTGAGGAAGAGGAAAAAACCATCTGAAAGGAAGAAATTCTTATCTCCTGATGTGGAGTTTTAGGTAGTTTCCACAAGGCTGGGGGTTTTCTATGACTGTTTCTCCTACAAGGGAAAGGAGGAAATGTATAGAAAAGAAAATCTTTTGATCAGACTGAGTTTAACCAATGTGTTTGTTCCTAAAACCAAACATCTTGAACATGCAAACTTTCAGAGAAGCAGGAACCATTCTTTGTAATAAATAAATAAATAAATAAAATTTAAAAATGCAAGATTATTGGCCTTCTTGCCACTTCGTCTGAGGCAATTTTGGAATCCTGAGATGCAAACGCCTGTAGCAAGGGCTCTATGGGGCACCAAAGGGTGTACGAGGTTTGGCGCCTCTCAGAGTCTCTGACCCATTTCAAGTTAGGGCTCTTTTCTCTGGGCCTCATCTCGCTGGTTCTGACCCAGGCCTCTCCTTGTCTAAATCTGACAAATGCTCGGGGGGGGGGGGGGGAGTGCCAAACATGGCTTCTCATGCTCCTGGACTGGAAGACTCTGGTGACATAAACTGTTCCAGGTCTCCAAAGTCATTTCCAGGAGTTAACCATTCCACTCTGCAGCAGGTGTCCACAAATTGTTCCATTCTATAGATGGTCACACCAAGTCCCCAGGATCAAATTACCTGCCCTTGAAATTCCCTTACCAAGCAATGGCAGGGCCAGGTTCAGAAGGTGGGGCCACTCAGGAAACTCAGGGAACCAGACTGTGGCCTCAGGCTTGGTTGCAGGGGAGAACTTTCAGTCTGCTAAATATAGCGGCACCATCTGGAAGACAGCCAGCTCCCAGATGCCAGCCCCACACCACACCTCGTTCTCACTTCACTTAATTGCCATGGTGGGTTACACGGTTCCTTCTACTCTCTTCCAAAAATAAGCAATTAGTGAGTCTAACTTCAAGTGTTGATCACGCCGTCATTTTAAGAGGCAGAGTGAAAAGGGGTCTCCGTGAGCAGGAGGAAGAAGCAGTAGTTGTTCTCAGGTATTCTATGCACTGCCAGGGAGTGGTTTTGCAAGTTGATCTTTCTTTCTTCCTCTTGTAAAAGCTCTGTTATAGACACCTATTTAACTAGTCCTTTAAGGTGTGCAAGAGAAGTACAAGACTCTGAGACCCTGAGAAGTCTACTTTGCATTCCCTGGGTCACAGATGGGGCCGCTTGAGTCTCACACTCAGAGTTGGGGGTCTCAGCTTAGATCACCCATCCCATGCACACAGCGAGTCTGGGGTGTGGTCCCTGCTTCCCTCCCAGAGCCCCTGCCATCTCCTGCCGTGACACCAGGGTGGAAAAGCAGAACAGTAAGGGTCACAGAGTCAGGCAGAGCCCTGCTGGAACCAGGGCTCCGCTCCTTGCTCCCATTTCCACCTACAAGCCTCAGAAGGAGGCGCACAGGTGCCCTCATGCAAGGGTTGTGATGATCAGATGGGTAATGGCCAGCTGAGGCCTTGGCCCGTGGTGGCCACTGAACATCTAAAGGATCATCGTGAGCAATTTGTGCAATACCAGTTACTGCACCTCAAATGCTTGTACAAAATATACTTCAGTGTACAGGGTTAGATATAGGGTATTATATATAGGTTATTCTGGGCAGTGTTGGTTTTATAAATGTCAGAGATGACATGAGATAACTCATAGAGAATAACTTAAAACTACCAGAGATAAAGAGAGGGACTCTATTCTTAGCTCGCATCTCAAATATCCTCTGGTTTGGTGTGTGTGTGTTTTTCTTTTTAGACTCCAAATTAAGGTGAAATGCATCTTCTTCACAGGACTGGAGTGGATGAAGGCAGGGTCCTTGCTGGAGACAGCTCTGAGGAACTGGCTGTGGCTCATGGTCATCATGAGTGGTCTTCATATTCTCATATGCACTTTCCCCTTTCCTCAAAAGCAGGAAACATAGACACCCCTCTCCTGCCCCCTCTCTACCCTCACAGTGTCTCTTGATGGAGCAAGCATAGAATACGAACAGGAGAAAAGCACACAGCCCTTTGTAGTGTCTTCATTTATTCATGTGCATTGGGGCCATCCCAAGAAAAATGAAGATTAGAAGAAGCAACTGAGCCCAAGGCATGTTCTGAACACCTTCCTCTACTCCAGCCTAGCTGCTGTCTGGTGTCCAGTGGGCTCTCAGATGTGAGGAGAAACTCTTGCAGCAAATGGTTCTCCAAAGACACAGCCACAAACTGGGCTTCCTGGCCACAAAGCCCACAGACAGCTTTCCCAGAGAGACTAGAGAAGGCACACACACAGCCACTAGTTTGTCCCATTTCTGTTTGACTGGTTTCCCTTCAGTCTAAGTAGACTCCTTTGTGGTCTTCTTCCCTTCAAACCCAACTTTAAAAGGGTTTTCCTCTGTGACATTTAGGTCTCCAGAAGCTGGGCTGCAGACTTGAGCATGTGAATTCTGTTCCCCAGCTGTTGAAGCTCTTCCATAACCCAGGGGAGGGCTCTGCAGAAAGAGCTGGGGAGTGGCAGCCTCCAGCAGGCAGGGGTGAAACGCAACAGTCACTTGGGGCTACGGCAGCTGGCCCCAAGGCAAAGGAGTGACCTGATGCAGGTTCTACTTCTTGGAATGCTCAGGAGCCTGGCAGGAAGGTGAAGGTACTCACAGGACCATCCTTGGCTCCTCTTGAGCTGGTAAGGGGCACTGAAGAGACTCCCAAATAATCCCATCTTGTTGTCTAAAATCAGCCGAACCCTTCACTCTATAATTACAAGTTTAAGTCTGGAGTCTAAAGAGAATGTGCAGTGAGTCCCTTTATATGGGTCATCGATCTCGGGGCATCGTGCTGGGGAGACATGGACAGCTGGGCCTCGAAGGACTCTGCAGGGGTCAGTTTTGCATTTTGCTATCTTCCTGGCCCAAGGAGAACAAGATGGATCTCTGGACATCCAATGAGGAGCCTTAGAGCACCTTTATCCCTGAGGGCCCCTTCACCGCCAAGCTACTTAGTTATATCTGAGGACCTGAGGCCCCACCTCCTAACTCAAGAGTCCACTCTGACAATCTCCCACATGACAAAGGTGCACATTAAAGTTTAAGAAGCTCCCAGAGACATTCTGGAGATTGAGACAAGATGCATAGGCCCCAAAACTGCACTTCATTCCATTCCTTAGCAGGTTTAGATGAAAATTTCTAGGGCTCATCAGTCTATAGTCGCTGTCTGCTCCTCTGGGTGCAGGTTCAGCCACTTCCCTTCCCTTGGCCAGGTCTGTCCCGAAATCCCTGAGGGGACAGGAACCTGTGAGGACCCTCAGGCCTTGTCTACAGCTCTGCTGCTCTGTTCTCTGGCCACCGCTGACTCAGGTCTCCAAGCTGTAATGCCACTGCAGACAGTACCACAGAATAAGACACCTTTCATCTGGGGGTCTGCCTCTGCTTCAAGGTCATCAGCATCACCCACCTGGCAGAACATTCCCTTCAAGTACCACCTCAGCTCTGGCTCTGCCAAGAAGGCAATAGTCAAGAGAAAGGGGCACCGGTCCCATGGTGGTGGGGGAGCTTATCAGCAGGCAAGGCCCTGCGCAATGCTGTAGATGAGAATGAGTTCCAAGGTCTGTGCTGCAACAGTGACTTTTCTCTAAGACGTGCCACAGTGTGAACTTCCTCCCACTCCCAGGGCACTTGGGGAAAGTCTGCAACCAGCAAGTCTTTGGCAAGGCTTTGGTAGAGCCAGGAGCCCATTGCTGTAGGCGAGGAGAGTGCATCTAAGCGGTGACCTGGATTCCAGTGGCAGCTGGAAGTTGGGAGGCAGAAAGCATTGAGTATGCACACCACGACTCATGGAGATGGCGCTGGGTTACCCATTGCTGGATTTGCCATGGTATGTGGGATGGGGACCTGGAATAATTATTTTCATTCCTAATAATTAAAGGAAAAGATGACCTCAGTAGTTGAAGGAAATCACTTAGGAAGAAATAACCGTGCCCTTCTCTTTCAGGACATAAAAGCTTGTTGGAGAGTCAGCAAGGTCCCAGGATTTGTGGCCAGGAGCAGCCATGCCCTCTGCCAGACTCCCTGGCCTTGAAGCTCGCATCCTCACCCTGAGAGATCCTCCTCATTACCCCCGGAGTCCATCCCATCCCTTCCACACACTTGCCCCAGTCTGGCTGGCTCCCCCTTGTAATCTCTGAGCCTAGATCAAGTTCAAGATCCCCTAGGGCTAAAGATTCTCAGAGCTAAGGAAAAGTCTCCATCCCCAAGAGGGTCACATAGAGCCACCAGATGCTGTGCCAGCAGGGCCCTGAGCTGCAGTGCCGTTCGCAGAGGCAAGCATGCGAGGTTCTGAGGGAAGAGACAGAGAGGTGCAGTGCTTCCTCTCCTAGGCTCCCATCTCTGCTGCCTCAGCAGCTGAGCACTCTGTGGTGTGGGTGAGGCAGCTGGGACGAGCACACACCTCTGGCTGTGTCACCAGGGCTTGGCTTCTAGGCCAACACCTCACACCAATTCCTGGAGCCCACATGCCCATGCTCATGCCAGGGCGTCTGCAGGCCCCCACACTGCCTTCCCAGCCCAGGAAACCCCAGGCAACCTTCAAAGACTTGGATTCCATGGTGATCCCCAAGGCTCAGGGCACAGCACTGCTGGGCACTGTGATGCCCATAGGTCTACCCTCAGCGCCATGCTGGTGCCCTTCAGATCACCCTGGGAGGGCCTGCTCTCACCTCTGAACTTGGCCTGCACCCTTGGCTCTCTGCTGGTCTCTGGGTGCTGAATCAAACTTCCGCCTCCGGGTTCTCCTGAAACTTTTCCTTTCGCCTCCACACATACAGATTCTTCCCTTATGGGGAGTCCATTCTTTTGCTTCTGTACATCCATCTCTGTCCGTGGCGGCAGCATCCAGTCAGTCCTCTTTCTCTTTCCTGGCTCCCGTTACAATGCTTTTCCTGCAAACCTCTTCTAGCTCTTAATTCTGCCCTTTCTCCTCCTTCACCTCCCACCTGACCTTGTGGGGGGAAAAAGCACCTTTGTAATGGCCTCTTACACAGAGACCAAAAGCAAAATAATACCCTTATGGGTTAAGGGAAACTTCTCTTTAACCACTATTAAAGTATTTAAAATACCCAAGACCCCAAATCCACATGATTAACAGAAAAACCTCAGACCACAGGCCAGCAAGGAATCCTGACAAAATCTACTTTAAAACTGTTGTCATGGCTGAATTGCTTTCCTTATATAGAAGAACCTAGTCCCAAAACTGTTTCCATTGCAGTTCTAATGCCTGTTCCCTGTCACTGTTAAATGTCAGAATTCTGCATTAATAGGTTTGTTGTTGCTTATATGCCATGTTTAGTAAGAACTGAAGTGATATGAAGGTTCATGTTTACTAAACAGCTTAAGAAAAAAGCAAGTCCTTAAAATATCTTCATTTGCAGGGACAAAAGTCATTCTTTAGGAATAAATAGCAATTTTAGATTCACACCATATTTAGTCATTTAAATCCTTTTAATTCAGATCTCAAAGCGTTAAAGGGAAAGGAGTTGCGTCATTTAAAAGTCGGCACGGTGTATTCCACGTGTGCAGGGTGGATCTGACTTCACCCTGCTCCCTGGTTGAGAAGCTGCACGCCCTGGAGGGTACCTGCAGCTGGTTCCTGGCTGGGTGGCTCGCCTGCCCCCTCGTGGCCGCACCCTCATGGTGGGGTCTGCCTGGGCGGGGTCAGAGGGGGATGCATCGCTCACCCACAGACTAAGGCCAGCGGGTGGCGAGAGAGCACTTTCTGTAACGGTGCTCTCCCTTGGCATACAACACTGTTGCAGTTGCAGAAATGTGCGCTCGCTATGCTCTCAGAGTCCTTCAGAGGCGCACAGGCCTGGGTGTGGTCTTGCACAGTCTGTCCCACGCCGGCTCCAAGCGGAAAAATAAACTAGAGCTGAGCTTCAGATTTGCAGCAAAAACAGAGCATGTTGTGATCTTAAAAACACTACTGAGGATCTTTACATCTGTGTTCATTGAGGAGATTGGCCTGTGGTTCTCTTTTTCAGTTGTGCCTTTGTCTTGTTTTTGGCTCAGAATGACGCTGGTTTCCAAAAATGAGTGCGGAAACATCCCTTTCAGCTGCATTGAAGAGTCTGAGGAGTGTCGATGAGGAGTTCTGGTCCTTAAGGGTTTTGGAGAATGCAGCAGTAAAGCCATGAGGACATAAGATTTTTTAATTGGTAGGTTTTTTTTAATGACTACCTTAATTTCATGCTTCTTATTGGGTTGTTCAACATTTTTTGTGCCTTCTTGGGTTAATTTTGGTAATTTGTATGAGAATCTATCCATTTCCTCAAGATTTTCCAATAGATTAGAATATAATTTTTTTCCTTTTTTATTTTAAAGATTAAAAAACTAACAAAACAACAATAAAGACAAAATGAAAACAATCCCAAAACAAAAGCAATACATGACCTCAAAACAAAATGATAGTAATTAACAATGGTTGCTACATTTCATACTGTTATCTTCAACGAAGTTGCTCAGTCCACCCAGCATAAGACTGCAAGATTGATTAAACAATCAAAGACAGCAATAGGTAATTTTTAAAAGTGGAAGTAGTCTTTATTGTATCTCCTTGATTTCTGTGATGTCTGTTATGATTTCACCTTTCTCATTTCTAATTGCATTAGTGTAGGTTTTTCTTCTTTTGGTAAGTTTGGCTAAGGGTTTATCTATTTCGTTTATGCTTTTACACTTGATCTTAGCCAAAAGGCCGAGAAGCGATCGTTTATGCTTTTAAAGGACCAATTGAAGGTCCTTCAATTTGTTGATTCTTTATATTTTTTTTTCTCAATTTCATTAATTTCTGCTTTGGTCTTTATGATATCCCACCTTAGTTTTGGTTTGCATTTGAACTGTTGTTGTTTCTCAAGTATCTTGAGGTTCCTCACTAGGTTATTTATCTGAGCTCACTGTTCTCTTAATGTGAGCATTGATTGCAATGACTTCTAAGGTAGCTCTCACTTGTGTAAGGCAAAGCACAAATAAACAGCAAAACGAAGGATGGATAGAAGGAAACATCGAGATAGACCTTTTGTAAAGGGGAAGGGGACTAGGAGACCAAGGGCAGAGGGGAGAGAGGGGAAGGGAAAGTAAAGAGATAAGATGTGTTCTATGTATGTGGGAAATCCCCACAACGAATGCAAACACTGTATGTAACAAACATGAACTAGAAATGATAATAACAATAATAATGAAAAATGGGACAAGAGGGTTTAGAGACAGAGGGAGGGAGGTGGGTAGGAAGTGGAGGGGATTTAAGAATTGATCTGTGTTATGTACATGGACCTACTCCTTAAAATGCATGTAAACTTCAGGTACGACAAACACATACTATTAAAAAAAGAATTTTGTTATTAAATTTAACAGCATTGCTTTATAAAAAGAGCAGAGTTTGCTGACTGTGATGCCACTGGAGTCAGGAAGAAAAGCAGGTCATTGGTTCAGATGTGGGGATCCCCTACTGACTTCTGTCACTTTACTGAAAGGAACAGTTAATGCTTACTAGTTTGATCATTACTGCATGTCTCTATTTGTTTTCCAGAGAAACCACTTTGAAGATATCAGTACATAATACAACAACCTTTGATAATTTCCCACCACTTTGTCTATAACTCTGTATTGCTTGTATTGTTCTTATGCTATTTTGTAAGTGGGTGTCTGTTTGTTAATATGTTTTCCTTTTTTATTTTTAAAATAAATTTTAATAAAAGATGTGGAGACCCCTCGCCCCAGCCGCAGCAGAAGCCTTGGTAGGAAATGGCAGGTGCTCATTTCCTACCCCAGCCACTTTATGTATGTGGAAGAGCTTCAAAATGGTCACATCAGCTCCAATTTAAAACAATGAAAAGTGGGCTGGAGGTACAGCTCAGTGGGCTAAGTGCTTGCCACTAAGCACTAGGGCCCTGAGTTCGATCCCCGGTCCCGGAAAAAAAAAAAAAAAAAAAACAATGAAAAGTACTTTAGGATAACTTTCCTCCAAATGAAAGTAAGTATTTCTTCCTCAGTGACACACAAAGGTCAGTAGGAAGAGTTTACATAGTAAGAACTGAAAAACTGAAAAGCAATAATGAGATTGAGAGATGTCTGTCTGCTTTCATGGTTCTAGAAATCAGTAGTTCCAGACACTATCAGTGATAAACATACTTCCCAGCAGAGCTGGTTTTACTTTGTTCTGTGCTTTCACAATGCAGAGATCCGTGGCACATCAATCCATTATGGCCTTTCCACACAGATGGTGCGTCAGTCCACCAACACAAGCAGCCTTTGTCACACTGACCCCAAATGCACACATTTGTACATTTTTAAGACACAGTGTCTTAAATTGAAAATATAAAGGTGTGGTGGAGGGGAGCATAGCACCACTTAATCCACTTGCTAACAAAGCCCCTTGCAGCTCCAGAAATCAGGTGCGTGTGAAACACAGTCACTCCTACACATACTGCTTCCAAGTGATCTGAACGCTGTACAAACACTGCTGCATCTGAAGCACATTGTTCCTCTGAAGCAGTAATATAAAGAAATGCAATAACCACCAAGCCACAGCCTCATTGGGAGAATCACATGGACTCTGAATCCAGTGGTGCTATTTGTTTCTGCTCAGGTTACTACAATGTCCCCAATCTTTTGTCTGTTGGATTTCACTGATGTTTCATAGTGAGAAAAAAAAAGTCAAAACGTCCGACTTTTTACATAAACTCATCTCTGGTCCCTCTACTCTGTGCTTGAGGGACTGATTTGAAGTTCCCCAAGCCTTCGTGCGCATGGGAGCTGGCAGACACCATTGAGAGATCCAGAATCCCCTCTCCTCTCTTCCTGGCACCAGCCCAATCACATTTCTCAGCCTCTCTTACAGGGGGTTCTGACCTCATGAATGAGCTGTCTTCAGAGGAATGTGAATAGTTACATGTGCGTCTTATTGGCCTGATTCATAAAAACTTCTGATGACTGGATTTATGAGACTCAGAACCACTTAGAAACTCATGTGTTAAAGTTGACACAGCCAGTGTCAGCTTGGCTTTTAAATGACTGTAGTGGCAAGTTGCTCCCACTGGCCTAAACAAACATGCTAGACAGTGTGGGAATAAGAAAGCATTTACCCTATATTGGACAATTAACCCTTGGGTCACCAGAAGTAAAAATTCAGCACACCCTGACCAACACAGGAGAAAGTGAAGATGGTCAACAGAACCTAGGATGGGAAGTCCTCGGTCAGGCCCTCACCCGTCCACAGCTCCACCCTTGGCCCTTCTGCACCTTTCCAGTGCAAGGGCTGGAAGTTCACAGACTACATTTTGCTGATTCACTTGTCAATGGCCTCTCGGAGAGAAGTTAGCCACTGGGAGACTGGAGATAGGAAAAACTTTTTTCTTCTTCTTGCTTTGGGTAGGCCTCTAATAGCAGGGGCAGCCAGCAGCTGAGGTGGGTGGTTGCAGGTTCCAGAACTGTCCTGATTATTTGGTTGACACACAAATTCTCTTCCTGGTGCTGCTAATTACTAGCAAGTTTTTTAACAGTTCTAAGTTTCAACTTTCTCATGTATTGAAAAATAACAAAAATAATACCATCATGAACACACTGTGTGTAATTCATAGATATAATAGGGAGGGATCCTAGATAAATTTCCCCTTGCTAGTCAAGTATTTCTCTTACTAGACTTTCCAGAGCCTCTTACGTATTTGTAAATCCTGATCCAGTAAAATGTATTAGTTATTTATGCTTTTGAAAGATACTGTTATAACCTACTGCCAACAGAGAGAGCTGTTTCTTCATAACTACAGAAGGTAACTTTTATTCAAGGGCAAAGCTTCTGTTGTTTCAACACTACCTGTTGGAAATACTGCCGAATTCCCATCGCCTGGCTTGCTGAGGAAATGATGGACACCAGCAATGGGTTTGGAAATGGGACCATG
>PVLD010011637.1:13316-64364 GCA_004027595.1 Dinomys branickii
TCGAAGACAGGAAATTAGATTAATAGTGTATATCTGTATGTGTTAGCCTGAACACACACTTCGAAGATAACAATATGTAAAGCAGCAACAAGCGGTGTTTTTTCTTCTGTTGTTGTTGTTGTGGATGTTGTTGCTGTTGTTGATGTATGCCTGTTTTCTTTCTTGTCCTTGGATTTTTGGTTCTTGTGTTTTTTTTGTTGTTGTTGTTTTTGTTTTTTTTTTTCTTTTTTTTCTGTTGCAAACTCATCTTCTCAAGGACAATAAAGATTTAAGGTCAGCCCAGAGGCAGGGTCTCTTTGGAGACCCATTTCAAACTCACCTGGATGTGTCAAAGTTTTGTGAAATGAGTCTTTTGAAAATACTGGCCCTTCCTCCAACAGGTCTCAAACTTCATCTCCTATATCTCCCCCGCCCACTGGGCAGGCAGTCTGAATCTGGTGTCTCCCTTCCCCTCCTCTTTCTGACCATGTGCAATTCCTCAGAGCCCCTTCAGGATACCAGTGTTTCAGGACCAACCTGAACCCCCTCATTCAGTTGTAGGGTGCTCTTTTTGAATGGGGTGTCTAAGCAGTTTAACAGATCAGAACTTAACCTGCAGGAGACAATCCAGTAACAATGGTGGAGCAAGTGTGGACCAACCCCTGTATAATGGGCAGTATTAGGACCCAGTCCAGGCACCAGGAAGCAGCATTTCTTTGTTGGGTCCTTAACACAGGGATAGAAAAAAGCTCTTAGGACACAGGGGCTGTGTGCACAGAGAGACCACAGCATCCAGGTGAAGTTCTTTGATGGCAACTTTCTGCTTGGCTGACTTGAGGACCTCTTACCACAAGAGCTTTAGGATGAGATTGTCCCTGATTCTCGCATCCTATGCTGATCTGTGGTGTGTGCTTAGCATGACATCCTCTTGCCTCCTGACCTTTGGAATACATAGAATGCATGTAATCAAAATAAATGCTTCTTCTGAAATAATTTTAGACTTATAAAAAAAGCTGCAGAACATCAAAGAGCATCCTCACAGAACTCTTCCCCAGCTGCTGTCATTAATTCCTCATATAACCACAGCTCAATAACAAAAAATAAGAAATTAACACTGGTAGTACAGCAGGGACTCAGTCAGACTCAAGCTTTCTTTGAGTTGCCCTAATTTGTCTGCTGATGACCTTTGGCAGCTCCTGGATCACGCCCTGCCCTCACTGCTGAAGGGACAAGCTGGACTGGCCCACGGAATGGCATGCCTGGCATTCCCACTGATTATTGAGGCCTCTGTCTATTGGGTTTGGACACTGTCTGAACATTTCCCGTTAACTGCTCCAATCTCAGAACTTCAAGGGGGAGATGCAGCTTAACATTGGAGGAAAAATAAAGAAGTTTTTACAGGTCTCAGACTCCCCGAAATATGCAAGAAGACATCTTTCCCTTAGAAGCATTTTTTCTCCTTAGTCTTTGACACATCTGTTATTTTCCAAAGCAAATAACCTTGAGCCTCCTGTCCTGCTTTCTTGATGGTGAAACATGACAGTGGGTCCTTTATAATATATCGGTCAGTGGTAGTTCCCCACAAAAACGCAGCCTTCGCTCCACAGTGGCCAAATCTCACTGTGTCAGAGGAGCACTTAAGTCCTTTTGCAGGAAAGACACTGGGGAGAATAATAACAGCGGAGCTGACAGCAGTATTCCTTGACTTATTTTAAAGAATGAAAAAGAAAATACAGAAAGATATGCATTTTTCTTAAAGAAAATGAATTATTCTTTGAAAGTTAGTCAATCTCTTGGGGGTACAGTGTGGAAAATTAGATTTTAATGGCTTTGAAATTGAGGTTCCATGGGTCAATAGTAGTGGCTACTTGAAGTAAAATGACAAATCTATTAGAAGAAAATCAAACATTTTGTTGCTCATCAGAAAGGCAGTCAGAGGACAGCAAGGATTATATTGAAACTCTTCTTTCAAAGAAGCCATCTGAAAAGACCCATTTCTGCTTTGTGTTTTGAAATCCTTGTGAGACGGTCATTCTTGGGTTTGGTAGATTCTCCCTAAGTCAAAGAAAAGTTCCTGGCTCCTGACCCTCCCTGCAAAATGTGGTCGCAGACAGTTGGCGAGGTGTGTCTCTCGTATGAATTTAACCCCAAGGCTGCGTGGGAGGACCTTTGTTCTCTCTGTCCTGGGTTTCCATCAGCCCTGGTCTGCATTTGTGTCGCTGAGCTACTTGAATTCTCCTCACACAGCTTTTACACTTTGACTGTTTATGTGGCTGGTGAAGCTGCCATATGCAAAACCAAGTCTGATCTTTTCAAATATTTCTCAGAAATTAGCACACAAACCACAAACGAAGGTATCAGATTGGGCACTTCTTGGCCCTTTCAGCAGGGTTTATTCTGTGTATGACAACTACCAAGTGCTGCTCTGGGGTGAGGCGGGGACCCTCGGGGGGATCTTGCCTGATAATCCATCAAGACAGACAGACCCAGATGACAATGCTTACGGTGGCCTGTCTAGGTCCAGACGGGATGCAGGGTGCACGGAGAGCACCATATGTGACAGGAGCATCTGATCAGCTGGCCGTGGCCAGGAAGGGGGAAGTGCTCCCAGAAACCAGTGCCGAAACGTCTTCCAGACACTGTCACCTTCCCTAAGAACAGCCAGGGGTGAGGTAGGCAGTTTCCACCACCCTTGACCTTTTCATGGTTAGAAATGGGTGCAATAAGTGTTTCATTATTCTTAGACTGCTGGGAGGAGCAAGAAGAGGAAGCAAATTCCCAAGAATATAAGCAAGATGGGGCATGCTGGGCGGCTTGAGAGAGAGGTCATTTTTTAAAAAGAACCTGGGGTGTGGACACAGCCGTGGAGGCCCCCCCTCTGCCTGATGTTTGGCGCAGGTCAGGTCGTGCGCCAGCCTGTTGCCGCTGACTTTGAGGATCACGTGGTCAGATGGCAGTGCAGAGGATGAGCGGATTGCTTCAGCAATGGAGTGAAGATCAGAGGATCTCTGTGCGGGATGGCGCACCTTTGGAGGAGGAGCACCCCCTGCCGGCTCCCTGTACCATGCTCCAGCCCCTGTGCCTGTGGGATTGCCCCAAGGCCCATGTTTGCTGGATGAATGCATGAATGAGTGAATGACTCTGTGCTGGGTGAAATTAATGGAGAAATATGAAGTACTGAGTGTTGTTAAAATCCTGCTAAGTGCCAGAATGCTAGCACATGTGGTTATGATGTGGAAACCCAGGCTTGCTGGATCCTGGGACCAGAGCTTTCAGACAGGGCAAAAGTGATGGTCTAGCTGCCTGCTTGGGGCCAGTGCTCCAGGACCATGGGGTCAGGAGCCAGGACACCAGGGCCATTGTTACCAAAGAAACTCAGGCAGCTCTCTCTCCCGCCTTCCTCAACCCTTCCTCCCTTTCTTCCTCCCTCTGTCACACACACACACACACGCACGCACGCACGCACGCACGCACGCACACGCACACAAGGCATCAGAGCATTTCCATGATCTGAGGGTCTGAAAGCAGGAGTGGCTGCTCTGGCATCTTTGTGGACAAGTGGGGTGCTGCAGGGCTCGGCTTCCCTCCCAGTGGCTTTCTGATGTCTCCAGACTCCGTGGCTAAGCTTGTGCTCAGGAGTGCTGGAACTGGCCTCACACAGTGGACACTGCCCCAAGGACTCTCCACAGTGACATTTGGGGCCCTGCCGCCCCTGTGTCTCTCTCCTTCCACTCTGTGTCTCCCCACTGGCCCCTCCCAACTCCCTGTCCCAGTGTCCTTGCTGAGACTCTGGCCACACTGTCATCTCGTCTCAGCCTGGGGGGACCAGACTCCTCCCTCTGCTGGCCACATCTATCATCTCTGTCCCCTCCACACTCCTGCTGACAGTGATCTGACGCAGATCCAAAGTCTCCCTGACCTTGGGCTCCTCGCTCCCAGCACCCGCACTGTATATCTCGCTGGGCTCCCTTCCCGGGCTCAGTCTGGCTGCACCATCTTCCTGCCTCCCATCCTTCACTTCCTGCTGCCTGTGCGGGGGTCCTGGCAGGGCAGCACGGCAGAGGGGCCTGGCGGAGAACAGCTGCTCACAGCATGGAAGACAGGAAGCAGAGGAGGAAAGGAGGAGCAGGGAGGGAGATGCACCCTTCTAGGTCATGCCCTCCAGGACGGCCTCTTCCAACAGACCTGCTCCTCACAGAGTCAGCTAAGTCCTGAGATCCAATCACCTTTCGAAAGCCCTCCTGTGAACATATACGGCTCTGGGGACATCTAGATATAAACCATTGCACACACCCTGCCTCATTTCTACTTTTAAATCCATGCAATGCCCAGCTCTGGGTCCTCCCACCTCAGGTGGTTTTTCCCCACCCTGCACTCCTGAAGGCAGCAGCCCTGTCTACCTGCCCTTTGGAATCACCTCGCTGTGGGTGTTTGGAGATAATACCCAGCACCCTACTCCTGGCCACTTAGATTGGAGGTCCCCAGTGGTATGAGGTGGGAACGACTTAGGGTGCCCAGGAGGCTGAGGTGGGGACCCTGAGCTGGTTCTTCGTGCAGCACAAAGCCAGGAGCATGTAGAGGTGGCCTCGTTTATGCTGGGAAAACAAATGAGAAGCAACACGAATGCCTTGTGCCTGGTGACTCCTATGTGCAGAGAAGGAAGTGAGGGAAGCAGAGGTCCTTGCGCACACAGGCTGCAGGAACAGCAGAGGCCTGGGCAGGGCTCACAGATGGACAGTAGGGAGGGATTCATGGTCCTCATGGTCCCTGCCCTGCCTTATTATCTGTGTGTCATGAGGCCTGGTGTCAGCGCACCAGGAGTTGGTGCTTAATAAACCTGTGATCACCAGTGTGGCTTTAATGCTGCAGTTATAGGTGTGAGGATGAGCCCCAAGCCTGCTGGTCTTACTGCAGTGGTCTCCCCACCAATCACCCTCAGCAGCAAGAAGACTGGAAATGTCTAGGGCTTTTCCATTTCTTTAACCCCTGCCACCTTTCTGTTAAACAGAAACAGGTTGTGTCCTTTTACTGATGTCGTCTGAAACTGAATTTTAAAATGGCCCAACATCTAAGCAATGGAAACATTGAGTTAGCATGCTTGGTTCCAGATGTTTCTTTTTGTTTGGAAAGCTTTTGCTGTTTGGGGGGTCCCGAACCCAGGTCCTTTGGATTGAACTATATCTTTAGCCCTTTTTATGTTGACACAATCTCACTAGGTTGTACCCTTAGCACTTGGCTTCCCAGAGTGCTAGGACTCCAGGCTTGCACTACCACACCAGCCTACAGCCATGGTTTGAATCCATCTCCCAGGTTTCACATGTTGGAAACTACATCCCTAAAGTCCCTGTGGAAAGTGTTTGGAGCGGGGAGGTGGGGAGGTGATCAGGTTGTTCTGACTCTGCCCTCGGCAGGTTAACCCAGGACTGGAGTGGTGGGTGGGTTGCTACAGGAGGGGTCTGGAATAAAAGGGGCACCTTCTGGGATGCTCCAACCTTCTGTGCACTGGGGTGCCCTGCTGGCACCAGGGCTATGCCCCAAGTCCCCATAGCCTCCAGAACTGGGAGTCAAATAAACTTTTGTTCTTTCTCCATCGCTATGTCTCTGGCATTTTGTTACAGCAAGAGAACATGGACTGAGATTCCACAGGTCAGTTCATCCCAGGCCTCACACTACCCATGGTACATTTGGATTTGAGCCACTCTGTCCCTGCTCAGGAGCCATAGTCATTGCTCTGCACCCTTTGTCTGCCTCTGCCTGAGACTGAGCCTGCTGAAAGTTACCTTCCCCGGACAGCAGTCGGAGTGAAGCAACAGAGCCCTGGTGCCCATTTAACACCAAATGCTTATGCCCTACCATCAACATGGTAGCCCAGGGCCCTGACTTGGATCTGAGTGGAGCTGTGGCTGGTGAATGAATTACCTGAATGGGCAGCTCCAAACCTCCCCTGGAAGGTGGGTGCCTGTTTGGGAGAGGTACCATCAGGGGAGAGCGGTCCTCCGACCTCCCTCTACCTCATTCTCTTCCTAATTAAAAGACAGCTAATGCCAATTAGAACACCAGGAAAAGCCATTATTGCTTTTCTGTTTATCCACAGTCCCAGGATAATGCAGAGCAATGAACTGGAAACCACATGCTCGCTTGGCAATTCATTCACTGGAACCTGGGCTCTGCTCTTTGCCGAGGGCTCTGGTGCCCAGGAGGGGTGGCAAGGCTTGAGTGTATCTGGTGACCATAGACATGGCATTGACTCAGGCCAAGGGACCTCCAGGCAGCAGGTCCAGCAGCACCCCCTGAGCTGGCAGTGCTGAAGCTCTTGATGCAGCTGCTCTGAGCACCTGGGGGTGGTGCTCACAGGTGTCCTGGCACCAATCCCAGGGAGGGCCACGAAAGAGCCTGCAGACTGAAGTCCCAGCATAGCCCCTGTCTCTGCTCAGGGTGTCTCCTTACACTGGGGTAGAACAGTCACCAGAATCACTTCTCAAAAGGTGGGGCAATTCCAGCTGCGCAGGTGCCTGAGCTCTCTCAGGTGAGGGTGAGTGTGAGGTTGAGGGTGAACATTTCAGCCCCTGTGTGAGGGGCTCTGCACTGATCCGCAGCAGGGGACAATCCCTATGGTATAGTAGGACCAGAAGTCAGATTGGGAGGGGCAGATTGGGGCTTCCACCCTGGGTACCTCATCCCACCTATGTTACCTCATTTTAAAAGGAAGGAAATATCAGCACCTCCATCACAGAGTGACTGCAAGAGTTCAGCTAGTTCATGGGTCACAATACTCTGCTCAGCACCTGACACAGAGAAGTACTCAGGAATCTGAATCAGCACCATGATTTACCTATGGCCAGGTGCCCACCTGGGAACCAGGGTCACATAGCACAGGTGCAGAGAAGGTGCAGTTGCCCTGGACTGGGCAAACCTGACTGCTCATCAGAGTCACCAGGGCACTGACTCCTACCTCACAACCAGCCAGCGACAGAAGGTCCTGTGTCCTGCCTGGGTGCTCAAGTGCAGGGTTAGGTTAACCAACACTCTCTCCCTCCTGCCACCCTGAAGCCAGCAATTTTCACAGGGCACTTTTGCTAGGGCCTGGGTGTTGGTGCCCACTGCTTGTTGCCCATGCCCTGCGGTTCACACACAGAGGCCCTGACCTCCATGGAATTTGGAGACAAACCTTGGGAGATACTTAGGTTCAGGTGAGTTCATGAACGTGGATCCCATGATAGGATCTGTGTCTTTATAAAGAAGACCAGACTCTCTCCCTGACCCACATGGGACCCAGCAAGCGGTGGTCTTTTGCAAGCTGAGAAGGAAGCCCTTGCTAAGTAACAATGAGCAGCACCTTGGTCTTGGGCTTTTGGCCTCCAGGACAGTAAGAAATAAATGTCTGTGGCTTAAGAGGCTTGGTTTTGGCATTTTGTTCTGGCAGAATTCATGTGAGAAGGGAAGACATACTGAAGTCCACTGAAGGTCATCAGCCCTAGCACTTTGAGAATCCCTGAGAGAAAGTGCACAGGCCAAGCTGTGCCCCAGAATGTCCTACAGGGCCACAGTGTTGTCCACCAGCAGAGGGCTGCAGCCAGGTGAGAGAGTCCAGGGGCCTGGCCATGTGTCCAGGCCCTGGTGCAGCCCGCAGTGTACATGGGTAACAGTGTGTGGCCTCCACTGCCTGCCTGAGCTGGGAGGCGATGCACTGAAGCCAGCACTGGGCAGAGAGCAGAGCACACCTCAAGGTCCTGCAGTGTGCACTGAGGAACGGTGGACACATGCCATGTGCATAAACCCTGCTGTTAGCAAATGTGATCGAAGAACACCCTCTTTCTATAGTAGCAGATGCAACAAGCACTCTTCTTGCAAACCAACCAAAGGCAAAGGTTGCATAAAACAAGAGTATAATGTACAGACCCAGGAGGCTTTGCAAGATAAGAGGCACAGGGCCCCAGTACATTGATAACCACCACCTGCCAAAAGTCTTCCTGAGCCCGGCAGAGTCATTTGTGACCGGTAAGCAACTGTGGTGTTCAGAGAGAGCTGGATCCTGTGATGGAAGGCCTGTGGGGAAGGGTATTCTTTGTGCATCCCTGTGACCTTCAGCATGTCGCCATTGCAGTCTTGGGCAAGCAGTTTCAGCTTGATGTTGGTTCGAGCAGCAGCCAGGTTCACTGGGGTGAGCAAAAGGAAGCAAAGTGTCTGATGAGGGCATGTGGATATTGATTGGCAAATTGATGACAATTCTGTGATTGAGTACAGAAGAAATCATTTTTTTATAAGGACAAAATATCCTCTTGTAATAAAGGAGACACAGCTAGGGTTCATGCCCACGAAGAGGTGTCATCTGGTGTCCTGTTACCTGGGTAACTGCCTGGATCAGGCTGCTGGAAAGAGAGAGGGAACCTCAATTCCAATTCCAGGGAAACAGTACTGTGATAGATTAGTGATGCCTGCCATGGGCAAGGGGCTGGAAGATACAAGTCTGGGTGAGGGTGAATTGTGTTGGCCCTGGAACCTGGAATGGATTTTTGTATATTTACCTACTTGGAAATTATACTCTCACTTTGTAGCAAGAGGTCACTATAATATCAAACCAATGAAGTCTAAGAGGCCAGTATTCTTCCAGTAAACTCAGCCTGCCAGTCCAGCCTACAATGTGGTCAGCAAGGTCAGCAGGGGTGTTCCCCTCACTCAAGGGCATCAAGAGGAAGCTTGAGTGTCGAGTGTTCTCTAGCAGGAGCTCTGGAGAACAGGGAACATAGAATTGCCCATGCTGTGGGCAAAAGCACCCCTGCAGAGAGGGCCTGGGGTGTTTATGAGAGCTGTGGGTGTCACAAGCATTTATTTGACCTAAGACAAAGCAAAACAAAAACTCCTGTGTATGTTCCAAGCTGCTCACTCACATTTCACCCGCTAATAGCAGAAAACGCTTCTGTTGCAAAGATTAAACTTCTTTGATAACCAGGGTGAATCAACATCCTCTGATCCATCCTAATTTTGTGCCAAGGTGATTACTAAGTATTAGTGGATTAAATATTTATAGAGCCTTAGAGGAGCCAGTAGAGCTGAATCAGCTCCAACAGGAGGTGACAACTTGTTTAAGGAGCACAGATTCTGCCAAGCACGCAATGGGAAGAGATGCCGAGGCTAAGACGTGAAACCAAATGCAAAAGTAAGGCTCAGGGGAGCCAGCACTGCTGGCGTGGCTCCCACTAGACAGATACAGCTGGCGAGTGAACTGTCCCCTTGATAGTCTGCTGTGGATGCCCATCAAGGAAGGATAGAGTGGGGGAGAATGCTCACCCTCAGCACTGTGATTATCTTTGGTGATGTTCGGCTAGCAGTTTTCATCCTGTTTTTCAGATAGAAAAGTCAAACTTGACTGCTCAAGTCCAAGGTCACACAAGTAGGGGTCAGACTTGAAGAACCACAGGCTCACGGTTCTCTCTGTTGGCCTCTGCACCCCCAAAGGACACAGAGTAAGCCACTCCCAGTGGCAATGGTTCCAAGTCCACCTGCATCATCCAGGCTGAGCCCATCTTTCCCCCAGGAAGCAGTGGATCCCAAGCACCTCCAGCCCATGCCTCACCTTGTGCCTGAAGAGCACAGCTTGGTAGCCCACCAAGTCCTAGAAGTCCTGTCTTCTATGCAAATGCATGCAGGGAGTGGTGACTGAGGTCCTGCTAGGCACCCTCACCTTTGCCCCGAAATGCCACCTGTCATCTGTCAACTCCTCAGGGGAACAGGGGCTATGCCCAGCCAAGGGCCCAACACCGACCCAGGACTATGACATTCAAGGACCTTCAAGGCATCAGTCTCTTTCTGTCACTTAAGCTACTAGGACATTTATATTTGGTTTAAATAAAGTTCTAATTAGTTTGTTTCCAACTAAACAAACTCCTGTGGTTTAAAGAAAAACTACATTTCAATCTTAAATAGTATTAAGTGAAATAAATGAGCTATAAAAATAATCCCCAAATGAAAAGAAAAATGTCATTGAGCTCTGGTGTCTCTTGCTGAAGACTTGGGGCACCACCATGCAGGAAGGGGTTGAGCAGGACAGGAGGGTTCTCAGTGGTGCCTGCCTGAGACTTGGAGGACAGAAGAGGAGGCAACTTCCTCAGGAGTCTCTGTGTGCTCCCCAAGGTCCCCCTATGGGCCCTGGTGTCCCCAAGACCACACCTGTCAGAGTCCCAGGAAACTGCAGGTCTGTGAACTGCATGGAGAGTTAGGAAGAATGCAGGAATCTGGATTTCACCACAGGGTCTGGGCACCAGAAGTCACTGACTGTCCCTGAAGGGCAACATGGTCCCTCCTGGCCCATTCAAGTTCACCCAGTGTGTCCTGCCCGCTTCACCCTGCATTTCAGAAGTGTGGGTCCAGCCAGGTCTCTGTGAGGTGGAATGATGTTCTTGTAGGTCTAGGGACCTCAGGGCTCTGAAGTCCCCTGGCTAGTCATCCATCTGATGCTTGGATTCCTCTCCTGGTGCCATGTTCATGGCAGAAGGAGGAGGACAGTGGTTTTCCATCACAGGCAAAATTCCTTATCCTGGGAAGATCCATGCCAGGACAGGGTCATTGCCAGCACAGGGTTCTCACTGGCCACCTGTGCATGGAGAACCAGGACCAGAAGAAAATGCCCCTGTATGTTTAGGGCTCTCAGACTGTGGTGCCTGCAGTGGGTTTGATGCCTCCTGCCCCTACCAGCCTCAGTTCCCATGCTCTTGTCCCCATGCCTAAGAAACACAGAGGGAGCCTGTATGACCTGTCAGCATCATTAATTTTGTTGCGTTGCTAATTAAAGTGGGTTGTTTGTACTGGGCTGTGTTGGCTGTCTTACCCTAATTAAACAGAGGAGGAGAATCTGGTCTAATTTGCTAGCTAAAGACAGTGCTGTGATCTATTTTACTCTTCCCTGCTTTGGACGCATCACCTGGCTCTTGGTCAGCATCAGTGCTGTCCCTGGGGAGCTGTGGGCTTCCTTGTTGCTGTGGTGTTCATTCACACCCACTGAGGACATCATCGAGCCATTGTCTCCCCAAGTAAAACCTCACTCATCACAAAAGGGTCCTCAGCACACTCCAGAAGAAAAGGAAGAAGCAAAATGTTTTCAGTGATCGTGCTCTTCGACTGCCGACTGCCTCTCACTTTCTAAGAGTGAACCATTGAAACAATTACTGGAGACCTTTGTGGACTGTTTCTGACACTGCACCCCTCCTTTAAAGATGCCATTGGCAATCAGCTGGGGATTCTGGAGATTGTGAGTTGGCAAAGTGTAGCTCTATTAGCTGTCCTGATGTCTCCAGATGACATCAGGTGATGCTTGGTGCCAACAATGGGAATGGACAGTGGATGGTCACTGCCACTGCTGGCTGTTGCCGTGCAATGCTGGCCTATGCCAGACACCGGAAGTCCACTCTATCAGGTGCTTGTCTCTGCTGCTGGTCTCTGGAGCTTTTCAGTGCTAACAACTCTGAGTGTTTACTCCCCTGTCTTCAGAATCAGCTACTCAGGTTAAGAGTCACAAGTAGATCTACAGGACCTGTGGAGCCCACACTACCTGAGAAATAAATCACAACAGATTTCCAGGATGCCAGAGTGAGTCTTGATTCTAACAGGGCCAGTGCTGCAGCACCGGGGTCAGTGCACAGAGGGTGCCTGAGAAGTGGCTAGTGATGGAGTTCTGCTTACACAGCAGCTGCAGGCTATGTAGCAAGGCGCAGGGCTGAGGTGGCTGTGAAAACTGGGTATGAAAATAAGGGGCCAGATCCCTCCCCCTCTTTTCTTGTCGCTCCAGGGCACCCCTTCACTTCTTCAGAAAGACAACAGCAGCATTAGAAGTAGGGGCAGTGGGCAGGGTCAGGGCTGCCTGTCTGGCCCACTCATGTTAGAGTGGAGCAGAGGGGCAGTTTGATAGCCAGGGAGGCCACTGAAACAAGTTGTCCTGGTCCACTGGGGGTAGATGGGAGAGAGGGAGGCAAGGGGGAGGGACAGACAGATGCTGCCAAGACACATCCCCTCCTCCGCTGGTATCGGGGAAATATGAGGGTTGGGCACTCATCCTGAATCCCTACAAAGCGGCTGCTGTCATTACTCCCCCTTTACAGGAGAGGGAACAGACTCAGGGTTGTGGAGTGAGTGCACCCCAGACCCACAGTTAGTGCCTGAGGCCAGGCATTCCTCAAACTCTGTCCAGCTTCCGTGTGATTAGGAGCCTTCCAGGGAGAGACTCACAATCATTCATCTGCATTCATTCATTCATTCGGTTCCAGGCTGTCTTCTGAGTGCTGAGATGGGAGGAATTAGCACAAGAGAGTGTCTGTTCTGCAGTTCTGTGGAGCGCACAGTCTAGAGGGAAGAAGAGCCTGAGGTGAGACCACGTGATGCAGTGGGTGCTTTGAACCAGACTGGGAGGACACAAAAAATGGGCCAGGCCTGGGCCCAGTCCCTGAAACCAGGCGTGTTCATGGGCAGATTGCTGCTCTGGGAGCCTGCATTTGGTCCCCTAACACATGTCCAGTGTCACTGGCCATGGGCTCCTGCCTCTTCCACTGCCGGAAGTCTCCACCCGGACCCCAGGGAGGAGAGATCAATGCTGTTGCACACTGAGTTGTGCCAACCATACACATTTCATTAATTTATGGAAATGTCAGATTGCTTTAACTATTATCCTGAACTTCTGTCCTCCAATAAATGGCTTAATTTCCTCCCAAGGATAAAGCACTCCAGTATTTTCGGCTGACCAATTCAGCTCAGGGCGCTCTAATGCTTTCTGCTCCTCAGAGGACACATACTTCACCAGGATGACTCTGGGGTAATGACACCCAGAGCCCATTTCTAATGACTGTCACGGTCCTGGTGAAATGCATTCCATATATTAAGGCTGATGCTTCTGGCGAGCGGGGTGTATCCTCTGGGGGATAAATGACCTTATCTCTGGAGCTTTCCTGTGCTTGAGATTGGTGAAGAAATCTCTGCCAGCACAAATCCAGGGTAGAGAACTGAACCCAAAGATGGGGACCATGGTTCTGGCTCTAGTGTACCAGGAATATTAAAATAAGCAAGCTGTCCACAGACTTAGCCATAGGGGATAGGAGACCGAGGAAAACTCATCTGGGATGCATCAGGTCCTTGTTTACCCGGAACCTAGGGAAGCCCCACATAAGCTCTCAAACCTACATTTCTATCCATAATTTGCTATTCATTTTTCTCAAAGAAGTTCCCTCCCCAAATTCAATAGTCACCAGTCCCATCAAACCTGGATCTGGCCCTGAAGAGATGACATTGGGTAGGAATGAACCTTCTTGCTTGGTGCTGGGACTTGGAGAGACAGGGATGGATCCATTCCAGTGTCCAGGTCATGCTGCTCCCAAGACTCTCCCCTTCTTAGGTAAGAGAGGAGCAATCCTCTTCCTGCGTTTACCCTGTGCTGAGCAAAAGCTAAGGGCAAAGTTAGTGGCTCTCTGCCAACCTCTGCAACTGCTGCTTGGAAGGCTTCTCGCATTCCTCGGCACAAGTCCTGCCCCAAGCAAGGAAATCAGAATGCCTGGAGGTGGGAGTTTGAGTGGGCAACTTGGGATAGGGTCTCCCCAATCAAAAGTAGCAGCCACTCCTAAAATTTAAAATCTTGAGGTACCTGGCCAATGTCTCCCCAGATATCTGGACTTGGGTCCAGGTGGTTCCAAGCAGGGACTTCGTGGGTCCTTGTGAACTGTCAGGATATGCAAACTCAGTGAGCTGGGCTGGGTGGGCTGAACAAAAGAGGGTGCAGGGTGACAGGGATCAGGAAAGTCTTCCTAAGCAAAGCGGATCAGCTTGAAGGGAGAGACGGGCTGGATTGGCAAATGCAAAGGGAACCTCTTTCTCCTCATAGCCAGGGGCTGTGCAAATTAATACAACAAAGAAGATAAAGGTTAATTGGATAAAACTCAAGGTTTTGCAGAAAACCAAAGTGCTCTTCCATGCATGCTGAGACAGATCTTCAGGCAGTAGTGGCACAACTTAAACACCACCTCAAACAAGGAAGATGTGGACTGGAAATGCTGCTGGGGCAGAGAGAGATCAGGGCTCTGCCAGTGGGTGCACATGGGGACAGTGCTGTTCCACCTGGTAATGTCCACTTGATACAGATCCTCTCTCTGTCCTCAGAGGGGAAACCCAAGAGAAAGGTCCCAGAGCCCTCACTGTGTGAACCCTCCCAGCCTGCCAGACACATCCTTGATGGTTAAACTGTCAGGGCATGAATAGCAATGGCCTCCTTGGCTATGAATAGCAATGGCCTCCTTGGCTGGACTTCCTTGTGCCTATCTTTAGTGTTCTGGAGAAGCCAGGTCAGACAGCGTCCCCTGATTTGGAGCCTGCTTAGGGTGGTGGCTGAAGATGGGGCAGGGCTCTCCCTTGAGGAGCTGATGCCGCCTTGCACGGGGTTGCTGCACCCCTACTGGTTCTTTATTTTGAGTTGTTTGCTTTTTTCCCAAGACAACTGGAACAAGGAGAACAAGAAAATGAGAAGTGTTTTCTGACCAAGAACATCTCAAGGACAGGCAGAGAGTTCTTTGTATCGTGGGTGCCATGCACGCGTGGGGAGCCCAGAGTCCCCCTAGATCAGCGGGAGCATCAATCATCTGTGGAAACAAAGGGAAGAGATGGTGGAAGAAATCTTGATCAAATCCACCCCTGGAATTTTCCCCGCCCTCCTCCTCCCCTGTGCTCGAGAAAATAGAGAAACGTTAAGAGTAATATGTTCTGCAGAGTAATAAATAAATCAGCAATGCTGATAAAATAATGGGCGAGGATCTTGCACCATCTTGTGATGAATCCCATCTCCACCTTGACAGAAAGCCGGGGAAGCTGCCGGCATTGCAGGGAATTAAGAAGGAGCTCATTAGTGGGCTCTGGAAGCCATTCACACTGACCATGGCTCCCCGCACCCAGGCAGCAGAGGATCTCGTGCTCTTCCTGGCTCATTCGTTGTGATCCTTATCTGGTCTGGATTAAGATGTCCTGAACAAGACTTATGGTATGGGGACAATGATGGGAAATGACTTCCTCCGCACTGGTAAATGAATATGGCCTCGAAGAAAAATACTCTGGGTTATGTTTACTTGCGGAAATAAATCTCTTCCTGGGCACATCTTTCTTCTCTGTCCTGTCAAAAGGGAACTCACTTTCTCCTCTCATTCTCCTCCAGTTTGCCACCCACTCCTAAACTCCACAGCCAGCAGTGAGTGAGATACGGGTGTTCAGCGCTTGGCTTAACCCACTGCAATCTGATTGCACCACCCAGAGAGGTTGGGGTGGGCTGTCTGGAGTGGGGGGCACTGCCCATGGCCCTGCATCCTTCAGACCTGAACAGGGGACTGTATTGAGGCTTGGAGGGAAGCTCCGGAGTCTGTCTGGACAGAGATCCCCGCAAGAGCTCTGGGGTCTGTCTTGAACCTTCCCAGTGCCATCATCACACTGTGAACTGAATCAAAAACCCAGACCTTGCATAGACTCCAGGCTGAAGTCCAACTAAAAGGCACGTTGAGGCACACTGAGGTGAGTCAGTCCGGAGAGAAGTATGATGTCTAGTTGCCTAGACTATGCACTCCCAAAATGGCATCCAAAAGATTATCTGGATTTACAGATAAAAGAGGAAGGGAAGGAGGAAGGGGGGAGGGAAGGGAAAAGGAAGGGAAGGAGGAAGTGACAGCAAACCAGGAGTACAAATTGCATTGTTGAACAAGAAGATGACAGGACACTGGTTGGTTGTCAGTAAGAATTTTGACAAGCAACAATAGGGCATTTCCAAGTTACCTGTTAGTCTTACGTCCTCTGTATGTCTACAGGGAAATCAGCTGAAGCAGTTAAAGGTTAAATTTACCCAGATTGTGGGACGTGGAATCCAAGAAGCAGTGACCGCCATCCCAAAATCCATGCCTGCCAGACCTGGTCAGAGTTTGCTAACCTCCTTTATTTCTGTGTCACCAAGGTGGCCTCAAGGGATCACTCCCTGCTTCCACCAGCACTGATCTTTCACTGAGAAATCAGATGGTGACTAATTTCTCCAAAGCTGCATGGAACCTGCTCCACTGATCAGTAACCTCTCTGGAAACTGTGAGCCCCCTGGGTCTCCAGGTCCTCGAAACCTTCTCACACAGTGACCAAGACATGGCAGTTATGGAGTTCACCATCAGCACATGCTTCTTGGATCTGGGGAAAATGAAGGGAAGACAGCTGTCCAAAGCCACATAGAGAATGGACAAGAGTGGAAATGTCACGCCAGGTGCTCCTGGCTCCTCTAGCCCAGAGGGAAAAGAGAATCTCAGCAGTGCACAAACGTGCATGCTCTGATAGCCTTCTGGAAAAATCACTCCCATCTGACCCCTGCAGGTTAATCTTCAGCAAAATGACTCAGGTGTAGGTGGACAGGGCTGGAGGGTCAGCTTCTGGCCATTACCATCAACAGAATTTGCTGCTCCAGGAGCAGGTTCCCCGGCAGTCCCACCTGGGACTTGGGGACCCGTGTCCTCCATGAGCCTGCCTTGGTCCCCTGCCCTGAAGAAGCCAAGGTCACATACTTCTGTGCTGGAACCCTCCAAGAAGCCAAGGAGGCAGATGAGAAGACCAGAGGGCGCTGATCTTCCAGCTTTATCCACATGAAGTCTGGATGCAGGAGGTTGCTGTCTCTTTGGCCAATTTCCAGGGCTTTCAGCCTGAAATATCTATAACATTCTCTCTAAAAATTACTCACCTGGGACTTTTGATGTTTTCAGAGAGATCACCTGTGTTAACTGCTTATTCCTCCAGCTTCTTGCAGCTTGTCCATGGATAAAGTTAGACCATTAGAAAACATTTTACTTGGAGACTATAAACCCTCTTGTAATTTGTGCCAAATGTCCTTGTGCAGCATCAGAGAAACTATTCCACCTCCTCAGCATTCATAGAAGGGACATATATCAGAAAGACCTCTTTGAACAATATTTTCATTTCTTCCCTGCAGCGGTGGTCAGACACGACCTGTTGTGTTAACCGCGCCTCTGACATCACACTACTTATAGATTCCTGCTGGAAGGCGGCTCCGAGTGTCTGTGTAGCCGAATTTTATGCATTCCTGGATCATGCAAAATCTATGCAGCATAAACACTTTCCCTATAGGCTTCTCTATCAATAAATATAGCCCTGAAATTAGTGCACAATTTCAAAAGCAACAACCTTCTAGATGCCCAGTACAGATAGATCTATTTTGCCTTCTAACTTCTCAAATAATAAATGAAAACATTTACTTGTTTTTATTTAAAAATATATTTATTATAATAGAATATTTGCAAGGTATAGAACAAATAGAATGAGAAGAAAAACAAAACTATCAGGCTCAGAACCAAAGGCCACTGTGAATACCAAAACTGCAAAGACATAATTAAGCACTTTGGGGTCTCTTGCTTTAGCTTTATTCTTAAGTTTAAATGATAAATTATTGTATTAGTTACCTTGGGCTGCCAATAATAGTACTGCAGACTGGGCAGGATGAGTAGTAGAAATTCTACTCCTGCAGTCCTTTACACAGTGAAGTCCAAGAGCAGGAAGCCAGCAGGGCCAGGCTCTGGCAGGGCTATCTTCCTGGCGGCCTCCTCTGGAGTCTTTGGTGATGGTGGTGGTGGATTGGGGGTCTCTGGCGTCTCTTCTTAGAAGTGCACTAATCCCACCGTGGAGGCCTCACATTTATGACCTCATATAAGTGTCATTCTCTCCCCAAGTCCCTACTTTCTATTCCATCCCAGTGGGGGCTAAGGTTTCAACACGTGGAATTGGGAAGATGCAGACTTTTGTATTCAGCAGCCACACTGAACAAGGCCAGGGTGAGAGTTATCTGCTCCTCAGATGTGTGGGTGACACGTTTGAATCCTACAGGCTGGTCCAGCAGGAAGCAGGTGGAAAAAATGTGAGGTGGGGGAGCTGACCCAAGGCAGGTTACAGGCCACACAAGGTCCCTGATCTCGGCATCTACCGCCGATGCGCCCACCTGGGTATCACCTCCAATGCCTCCTTTATTTGTCCAAAACAAAGCCTTTTCCTCGGGCTGCTCAGGTTGAGGTCCAGGCGAGAAAGGCTTAGCAGATGACCAGGTAGGCAACAACAGGGATGGGATGGACCAGGAGGGAGGCGGGGGTGGAGGGAGTCGCATCCCAGGGAGAAGGCTGGAGAAGAGAAGCCTTCCTTGCTGCAGCTAGTGCCTCATCTCAAACCAGCACTGGGGAGAACAGAGCTCTAGGAGACCACTGCAGTGATGGCATGGTGGTGGATGCCCCTGCCCTCCACGCTCACCTCCGCATCCCCACCGCCCCCACAGCCTCCCACACCGGCTCCTGCCTGGAGCAGAAGCCCACTGAGCAGTGTCACCAGGAGGAGCGTGTGATCTCTCCTGCCCCCTCCCACTCCACTGGCTGAGGCCGCCCCCGCCCCGTCCTCCCGCGCCTTTGTTCTTGCTCTTCATTGATTGAAAGTAGAGACTTTGCTGGGTGACGTTAATCCCTCACATATTCTCTGCCTTTTATTTCTCCCTTACACCTTCTCAAGGACTTTAATCTCTAATTAGCCCCACTCTTAAATGTTTTCAAGCAAGCAACTTCTTAACATTTAGAAATGAAGTGCGAATGTTTAATCTTAAATGACATCCCTTTGTCCTCACATCCTTCCTCCAGCTCCTATGGAAAGATTCTGCCTTTTGCTGGGGCAGAGAGTTGCAGGCCCTGTCTCCATCTGGCCCTCTGGCCAACCACAGGCCTCTGGGCCTGGCTACCTCTAGCTTTCTCTTTCTTTGCTGAGCTGGTGGACATAGCCCCATTCAGCCTGCTTGCGTTTGGCACTGGGGAAGACTCCTTCTCTCCTGTCTTCCACACTGGTGCTCTCTGGAAAGCCCCGTCCTCCTGGCTCTATACTCCACTTCTGCGATGAGGACACCAGAGATGGAGTTCAGCCCAGGCAGTGCCTGCGTTCCTGGTGTGTGTGTGTTTCACAGGTCAGGGAAGGTTCTGTGAGGCTGCAGAAACAAACCCCACATCGCAGAGGAAACCCAAGAAAGATGTACACATCTCTGCAAAGCTGTGCTCGCTGTGTGCTTCCTCATCTTTTAGCCACATTCTCTGTCACAGCAGCCCCCTTGTTTTCCTCAGCTCTGGAAGATGGCTGGACCAGTCAGCAAGATGCTTTCAGGGTCCAGGCAGAGCAGTTGTAGGAGCTGGCTTCTGTCCTTTGCAGTCCTGCATTGGAGCTGTGACCCGCAGTGAATCAGAAGGTGACTTTACTGGAGACAGGGTCTCCAGAGGTGATGGAGGTAGAATGAGGTTATGAGGGTGGCCCTGATCCAATATACCCAGTTTTCTTCTGGGGAGATTAGAACAGAGACATGCAAGATGACTAATGTGTGGGGACTTGGGGAGAAGACACTTCCTGCCAGCCAGGGACAGGGGTCTGGGGAGGAGTGCCTGAGGAGGTGACTCTCTGCTGTTGCTGTCAGTCAGCCTGTGGGATTGTTACCATGGCTGGAGCAGGGCCACACCGTGGCTCATACTTGTCCCTATCCTGTGGCAAGAGCTCAGTCTAACCCTCCCTGCGCAGGCAGGTGGATGCTGTCTTTCTTCTGCTAGAAGGGGAGTCAGGTGGGGAATCAGGTGGGAAACCCTTAAGCAGATCTCTGCCACAAAACCCACCAGCTCTGGAGCCTAGCCACTGGGAAGGGCAAGGGCTTCCCAGCCTCTGTGTGTCCCCAGCACTCCCCTCTGTGTGGATGGCCCTGGTGTTTTGCCCTTCCTCTTCCAGGGCCCAGCCTATTCCCCCCAGGGCTCAGCACGCCCCACTCCCTCACCTCCCCACCCGAGGAGCTCTTTCCAGCCTCTCACACTCTGCACAGTGCCTGAGGGTGTGTGTGACCAGCCCATCCCTCCTCTAAAAATCTGGAGATCTCCCTGTTTCTGTGGCCTTTGCCAGTGCCATGCAGATCACCAGACAGGACTAAACATGGGTGTTGAATTCTCTCCCAGTTCTAAAGGCTGGAAGTCCAAAATCAAAGTGCTGCTGGGCTGGGTTCTCTGGCTACCTTTGCACTGTCCCTTCATGACCTTTGCTCTGTGCATGACAGCTCCTGGCACCTCTTCATTGTCTTACAAAGACACAAGTCAGGTGGAATTAGGATGACACCCTTAGGACCTCTTTATTTCTACATTTGGTTACACTCTTCGTGGTAGTGGTAGGGTTCCATGAATGAATTTGGGAGGACACAGTCCTTCTGACACTAGGAAAATGTGCTGTGCTTGCTGTCCAGTATGTGCCAGGCAGCCAACGCCTGCCCCACACCAGGGAGTTCTGCAGTGAGAAATCCTGGAACTGAGTAATTGGAGGTATTCCTGATAAAACTTATGCATTGGCCAGCATTTCATGTATGATGCCCTAGTAACAAACAGGCCCTGAGTCTTGAGGATTTTCAGTGGTTTTTAGGGCTTGGTATCATTTCTCCATGTTTTTCCACTCATGTGGAAGCAGCCTCCCATCCAGACTTCCCTCCTCAGATTTGCACCCAGTGAAGAAAAGAAGGACCAGGTGATGCTTCTACTGGATGTAATCTACATCACTTCCTCTTGCATTTTATTGGCCAAAGCAAGTCATGTGATCAAGCCTGGCAGCAAAGGGATATAAGAGGAGGCTGCTGAGCAACAGGCTGAGGGTGAAGCAAATGTTTCAAAAGAATAACTCAGACTAGAACACTGAACACTGCATGTATATTCCTCACTCTGTGTGTGTGTGGGGGGGGGGTGGACTAACAAACAAAAACAGAACTTGGCAATGAGAGACACAGAAACCCAGGAAACATTCAAAACTTGTGTAATTTTGTCATCAGAGCATCCAATCAAATAAAATAAACAATAGAAATGTTTATCATTACTCATGCAGCTGAAGTGATATCTTCCGTTTCTGTTGAGCGTATTGCCAGAATGAATATTCTGCTGGACAAAGCTGCTAACAGAAGGGTGCAGTCCATCTGCTGGGTAGTAGAAATCCTTGGGTTTGGCCAAGAGGATGAGGGCTCAGAAGACGGCACCATGCAGTAGGTTCCAGCTTCACATGCACACTGGGAAACCCAACGTGTGCCTGGATCTCCTGCTGCTAGGCTCCTTTCTTCTGCAGAGTAGGACATATTTCATAGTATGTACTGCCAGGTAGAATAGGCAGGGACCTCCCCGCCAGATCCTCAGTGGGAAGGGGTGTGGATGGGCATCCTGGCCCATGGCAGAGTCTTCTATTGGGGCAGCTTTGAGGGTAGCAATCACTGCAGCCAGCTGTTCCTACTGCTATTTGGCATTGCCAGATGGATACATGAGAAAGGCTGTGTTTGCCGTCATGTGCCTTTGGTGGTACCCACATGCCACCCCCTAATTAACAATCACCCACAGGCTTATTGACAAATGCTTGAATGGAGAATCTCCCCAAACAGAGTGCCCAGCCCATTCAGTGGGCTCCTGGAAATAGCAAATCATGGCACATTGCCTGGAAACGTAGAAATTCAGCAATGCCTGGCAGGTGGGAAACAGAACACGTGAGGAGTAGCATTTCTGCTGGGGCCCGGGTTCATGCTGTCACTCCTTAGACTGCCATCACTCTGAGCTCTGTGGGATTTGAACTTTACACTTTGGTGCTACTCTTATGTATTCGTGGCTTGTTAATTAGGCAGGTCACTGCTCTTTTATGAAAATAGTAGCTTGTGTTTATTGAGACCTTACTGAGCACCTAGCATTATCACAACCATTGGACATACACTGATATCTGGGTTTTGCTTACTATCTGTGATAGGTAGAATAACAGTCTCCCTTGGGGACATTCACATTCCAACCCCAAGTCTGTGAAGAGGTGACCACAAAGGGTTCAGGGAACTTTGTAGATGTGACTGTGGTTATCAACCTTAAGAGAGGTTGAAGGTCTCTAATTATTTCAATGGCATTAATCTAATCACCTGAGTCCTTAAAAAGAAGACATTGTTCTCTGAGTCAAGGAAAAGGCCACCAAAAGAGATGCTGACAAAGAGGAAGTCATAAAGATTCCATGTGCAAGAAAGAGTAGTTATAGCACTGTTGGCTCTGAAATATGGAGCCCAGATACAAAGACTTCAGAGGGAATCTGGACCCAGTAAGACCCTGGCAGAAAGCCAGGGAGGAAGCAGATATATCTGTCCCACAACGTAAGTAGTTAGAATCTGCCCATGATCTGAATGAGCTTGGAAACATCCAAGTTCAAACCTGGCCCAGTTGACATCTTGATTCCAGCCTTCTGGGAATCACAATGAGGAACATGACTGAGTCATCCTAAACCGGTCTACAGGACTGTGAGGTAGCAAATGTGCACTGTTTCAAGCCACTGAGTCTGTGGTAATTTGTCATGGCAGCAAGAGGACATATATACATTATTTTGGAAAAGTTCTTAGGAGCAACGCACGAACCCTGGGCACAGCCCACCTATGGGCTTCCCTCAGTCCCTGCCTCGCTCCTTCCAGAAGAGGAAGTATATTAGTCACTTTCCCATTGCCAGAGCAAAAAGCAGTCCCTTTCCCAGAGGAGAGATTTGCAGGTCCCAGAGGGTCAGTCCATGGTTTGCTGACTTTAAGGCAGAAGCAGTATGGTGGAGGGGCATAGTGTAGAAAGCTGCTCACCCAGGCAGCTCAGAAGTACAGAGAGCAGGAAAAGCAGGGAAGTACAAGAATAGATCTTTCCAGGGCGCATCCCAGTGATTGCACTCTTCACCTCCCAACACAGGAGGCTTTGGGGGTATTCTAAATGTAAACCATTAACAGGACTAGTAGACATCTGAGTGATGAGTACAGGGAAAGGGGGCTCACTCATTTTAGCTGGGTCCCCTCTCCCCATCCTTTGGGATCTTTCTGCCCCTGGTCATCACCACCTCATGCCATGTCACAGAGGAAGTTGACCCCTGCATTTCCCTTGTGCAAATCTCTGCCTGGTGAATCGAATTCTTTGGCAAATGGTCATCAGACCTGTTGCAGCCATTGATTGAAAGTTCTTCTCTCAAATCCAGTTATTACTGGCAATAAAACTAGCATATTTATTTTCACCAGTCTGACTTTTGCTTCTAACTCTCCATTGATTCAAGACGCAGGAAAACGGGAGATATTTATTATCCTTCTAGAGTCCCAGCCCACTGGTCTGAGCACATTACTCCCATTTACTCTGGGCACCATTCAAAGGCCTTACAATGGTTCTCAGAGCCCTTCAGAATTCCCAGCCCAGCACCAGCCAGTAAAGGCAGAATGCAGACCATAGACAGCATATTCAGTTTCTAGTAGTCATGTTAAGAAAAATAAGAGAAGTAGATGATATTGATTTTAATAATATATTTTAAGTCAATACATAAAATATTATCATTTCAACCTATTTTCACTTTACAAATAGCTAGTGAGACATGGTTTGCAAAGTGCTTTCTTTAAGTCTCTGTAGTCTAGTGCATGTGTGACAGCTGCAGCACCCCTGCATCCGGAGGGTCACCTTTCCTGCTCAGGGTGACCCTGGGCTGCAGCTTGTAGCAGGGACGGTGCAGGCCCAACCTTACTGTGGACTATTCTGCTTCTAACCTTTGCTTTCTGAGAAAACCCAGTATTTCATTTGCACCACTGTTCTTTGCTCTCTGTCCTAGCTGTTTCTTGGTTAGAAGCGTTCTACTGCCTCCCTCCTTTGTAGGGTGTTTCTTACCCATGGCTGTGATCCTGGCTTCCTCTGGAAAGCTTCCCTTGACTCCTGTCTCAGTCACTGGGACAGTATACCCGATAGCTGCATCTTAAAGTGGGAGAAGTTCAATGTGGATCACATTTTCAGCTCATGGTCCTCTGGGTCCAAGACAGGACAGCAGGCTTGAGGGAGGGGCCTGAGGAGGGTCTGGGGGAGGGGCCTGGGGGAGGAAAAGCTGCTGGAAGCCTGGTAGACAGGAAGCAGAGAGAAGGAAGAGATCCAAGAAGAGATGACCCTTCCAGGTCACACCCATATGACCTCTCTACTCCAAGCAGACACTCTCCCCAGTATGCAGTCAGCTTTAGCACTTCCCCCGTCCAATCAGCTTCCTGTGCGCACATGAGGCTTTCGGGGACTTCTAGATATGAACCATAAGAACTTCCTAAATAGGTTCACCATCTCTCCTCAACTGCCCAGGGCATCCTGTATGCCCCGGCCCCCGCCATCCATGCCTTTGCTTTCTGTGGCTTTAGTTACCTGTAGTCAACTGTAATCCAAAAATACAACAGAATAGGTGAGTCAGATAGAGATGCAGAAAGAGCCCATTCACAGAAGCATCATTACAACACGTCCTTACGTTGTTTTATTATTAGCTGCTGCTAACTTCTTATTGTGCTTAATTTATTAATTAACCTTTATTATAGGCATGAATGTGTAGGAATAAACATAGTTTGTACAGACTGGCCGTCCTTGCCATAATTTCTGGCCTGTGCTGGGGATCTTAGAACATATCCCACTGGATAAGGGGCTTCTGTAATTCCATTCTTGAGGAATTTGTGAAATTTTGCTGTTATAGGTTCCCACTTCTGTTTAGCATACAGAAGGTTTTGAAGTGAGTTCATTTCTTTTTTAAATTATTATAAAAAGAAGAAGAAAATAGAATTTTAAAACAAAGTAATAGGATAGTAACAGTACCTAATACATTGCATGTTGTTATCTTCAGGGTAGTTACTCAGGGTACGAGATACAAGCATGCGATGTCTATTGTACACTTTGGTTCCTATTTATTTGTTCAGCTTCTCACACTAGTGAGACCATGGATATTTTCCCACGTGGGTCTGATTTATTTCACTTGCAGGTTCATTTCTAATCAGCCACGGGAGATTACCAAAATCAAATTTTCCTTAGGACCATTATAAAAGGGCACAAAGAAATCAGAAAGGACTCCAGAGGGACAAATCCTCAGAAGCCAAGTGTCTCTGGCCTTCTCTTTCCCACTTGTCCCTCACCTCATTCTCACATAGCAAGCCATAGAGGCCTGAATTATTCTTTCTATGGCAGATCATAGGTCATAGACATCAGAACCCTTTTCATAAAGCCTAGTATAAAATTCAAAAATGTTACTCTAACTTCTCCCAGCTCTGTGTAACAGCTGGCCATAAAGATACACTCTGATCTGTCTTGTTTGATTGTAGGTCACAGACTTCCATTCCAGTCATCTTGTCTACCCTACCCACAAGGAAAGAATGCTGCACAGAGAGGCCAGGAAGGATCTGAGCAGCCTGACCTTGCTGAGCCCTCCCCTCAGTCTATTAAATCACACACTTTTTTCAAGCTTATTTTTGTATGGCTGTCTATGCTTCATCTGACCTAGGCATAAGGATGAATAATTCATCCAATGTCTTTAGATCTTTATTTCTGAAGTTTCACATGTCATGTAAAACTATGATCAAATAAATTTGGTATGTTTTTCTCTTCTTAGCTTCTCTTTGGTTCTAGAGATATTGGGCATAATCATGACCTTTTATATTGGACAGGAAAATAAGCACTTTTTTCCTGCCCCTACAATATCATCTTAATAGGTGAAGGAGTGGGGAAGAAAGATGCTTATAGATGGAAATGACTTCCTAGGAAGATGGATGGATGGATAAATGAGTGGTGAGTAGGTGAGTAGAGGGGTAGATGGATAGATGGATGGTACTTTGGTGGGTGGATGGATAGGTAGGTGGATGGGTAGTTGTTGGGTGGTGATGGAGGGATGGTTGAAGGTAGAGGGGTAGATTGGAGGATGGATGGTAGGTTGGTGGGTAGATGAGTTGGTAGTTGAATGGATCGATGCATGGATGGTGGGTAGATGGATAAATATGTGAATGGGTGGATGGGTCCATGCATGGATGGGTGGTATGTAGATGGGGGGTAGAATCATGCATGATGGATGGATGGACAGTATATAGGCCGGTGAATGGATGGATGACTGGTAGATGGATGGATGGTGGGCAGGAGATTGGATGCTTGGGCACCTAGGTAGTAGGTGAGTAGGTGCATGAATGAACACTAAGTTCTCTGATCTGGAATATTATACATGAAGGCACTAGCCCACTGCCTGGCACTTCTGGGTCATTTAATGAATGGAGAGAAGCTCTTAATATTTTAATATTTTAAGTAAGGTGCTAGTGTAAAGCACTCACTGAGAATGATTTCAATCATTTATAAAATTGAATCTACAAAGGAGCTTAAGGAACCATGGCCACCCCTGCCTGCAAGGGGCCTTCATCCCGGGCAGAACAGACAAAGGGCTGGCGGTGAGCAGGGCCCAGATCAGCCCTGCTGCCAGTGCAGTTGCTAACTGCAGGCTCATGCGGACACCTTGCCAGGTCATCAGGCGGGCAGCCCAGTATCTCAGCACGGCTGGGCTCCCTGCTGGGGCTGCTCTGGCAGTTCTGAATATGAGAATCAGGGCTTGTTTTGCCTTGTAAAGGAAGCACATGGGCAGTAGAGGCCATGACTGCTTCTGCCTGTGAAATCTAACAAATGTAAAGCACAATTCTGGAGTTGCTGTGCCATAGATAAGCCTGCTTGGAATAGAAATGCTCGCAGCATGCCATAAAAGTCCTCAGGGCAGAGTTTGCCCTGCAATGGCTCCCCGCTGCCCCAAGGACAGAACACAGCCCCTGTATCTCCACAAAGCAGGCTGGAGACACAGCAATTTGTCTCAAAGGTGGGCTGGGGATATAGCTCAGTGGAATAAGCGCTTGCCTAGCAAGCGCAGGGTCCTGAGTTCAATCCCCAGTACCGCAAAAAAAAAAAAAAAAAAGGTGGGCTTTGTTGTCTTGCACTCAGATTGCTGACTTAAAATTATTTCTGCTGATTAATGCCCTCTCTCCTCTGTGTGTCAAGATGACAGCAGTGATTCATTTGTTTGCAGGTAAAAATTGTTATGTTCCAATGGGAATCTGCATTGCTACAGCCTGGCCTTCTGGGTTATCAGATCCCAGCCCCGACTATTATCTTCCAGTTATTTCAAAACTGTAAATTTCAGGTAAATGACTGTTATGTAAATTCTGCCCTACCTGCTAGAGGCTTAAATTGACTTTTTCCCTTTAGAAAAAAGAAAATTTTGTCTTCATTTTCAATTCATTTCAACATTACTTTATGAGATAAAAATTTTGTTTTGACTTTTCCTTTGAATGGGTTGTAACATCCATTCTTCTCCCTCATCATGAAGGCAAAATAAATTCTTTCCCAGGTGCTCCTTTTATGCACATCTACATGAGCATCTTGGTTTTTTAATACATTTCAACAAATATTTTTTGAACAGTCATTTTTGTCCCTAGGACTGTAGTTGGTACTAAGAATAGAAGTGGACCACAGAGTTCCTGTTTTTGGAATCAGTGGTATTTTCCCACTGTGGAACAGAAGAAGAAATAAAAGCAGTGAATTCCTCCACTAATTCCTGACATGAGGCTCTGAGCAGATTTCTGAAGACCTGAGGCCAGCATGGCCAAAGTCACTATGAGCTTTGATTTAATCAGTTCCCCTGTGGCTGATGCAGCCATGTTTTATGTGACTACCACCATCTGGACTAAGCATGGTCACACCTGCTACTTTTAAAGTATATTTTCTGATGAAAATAGGCAGTGTGTCCTCACTGTAGGACCTATGGGAAATCCAGAGGAGCATGGGAAACATCCTCTGTGATTCTCAGAAGTGTGGAAATGTCCCCAGTGTCCTAGTATTTGCACCTCCCCCTGTGACTGTCACACAATATCGTTCCTTCTTCTCTAGCCAGAGGCTCTCTCTGCTCTTTGGAATTGGATCTGGCCATAGGATTCTCTGGATCCTGGGTCTTCTCCTTACCTTCCATCCCTGTCACCCCACCCCAGTCTTCCTCTCCATCACTCCACCATGGGGCCCTCCCCCGTGAAGCCTTCGGTGACCTCTGCCACCCCACATTGAGTGGTCATTTGTCACTTCAAGTGTGCACCTGCCACCCAATGTCACACAGTAAAGAACTTTCCTTTCGGGTGAACCACTGTCTCCCCAGCCCTCCTGCTCCCCCATCCTCTCTGGTTTCCCCCATGTGCCTGTCCTGTTCTTCCTACTGTCATTAACAAGCATGTTCTTCTACCGGGTCGAGCTGGTCACTGTTGTTCCCTCTCCCCCTCCTTCTCTCAGAAATGCTGTCTATATGGCCTTTTCTTTAGCAGCCCCACATTGCCCAAATTCTCCAGCCCACTGGACTCCAAGTCCACTCGAAAATGGGTGACAGAAGTTACTGATGGCTGCAGCCAGAGATGCCTCCCATGGTTAAATAATGAAGGGGCAGACTGGGTGGGGTGAGAGGGGAGGAATGTAAGGAAAAGACCTAGCCCCACATTCCCCATCCCCTTTCCCTTGGAACACAGATCCCGACATCTAATGCCAACCTATACGTGGTCAACAAGTGTCTTGTGCTTCCTATGTATGATTTCATTTGGCTCTCGTGACTACCTGGTGAGGGCGGCATAATCACTGATTTGACATATAAGGACCCTGTGGTGTGAAGGTGTCCTTTGTCCAAAGCAGTGAAGTCAAAATTCAAAATCAGTTATTCTGATTCTCAAACAATACTATAAGATACCAGCTGACTGCAAACTGTTCACCTGTATAGCTCAAAAGCACCTCCAACTCAACTTCTCCCTTCCATTCCACCCTTTCCTGATGTTTTGTAAGACAGTGAAGGACATCATCACCCCTCTGGTGAAAAGCGGTGTGATCAAAGTGAACGTGTCACCATGGACCCAATGAGTGATAGTATCATCCAGTGGGTGATACCATGTCTTAGCCTAGTTTCAGTTGCTATAGCAAAATGTCAGGGTCTGCATGATTCACTAAGAAAAGAGGTATGTTCAGCTGGCAGGTCTGGAAACTGCAAGCCCATGATTGGGTGGGCTCATTCAGGCAGCCTTGAGTGAAGGCTTTCTGGCTCCATCTTGGCATGGTGATGCCATCATGGCAGCAACCCACGCAGGAGGGAAAAGTTGCGTGGTGAGACAGGCAGAACAAGGCTGGAGAGGCGACAGCCTCACCTCTTAATTCATTCTCTAGAGGACCAAATCTCTGGTACCTACCCCACCCTTCCTGGACACCAGTGAGAATCTCTTGCTGAGCGGTACCCCTCTGGTCTAACTACCTTCCCTGAGCCCACTTAAAGGTTCTACCATCCCGACTCCTCCACACTGGAAAGTAACTTCCCAGCCCAAGAGCTAAGGTGACCCTCAATGTACGGTACCCAACAGCCATCCAAGGAGCGGCATCACCCTCCACCCCAACCACAGCATCCTTCACCTGGTGATGTCACTGGCCCCACCCAGCATCACTGTCCAGTGAATGCCATGGTCATGAATCCGTGTCATGGGAGTCTTGGACCCTCCCTTTTCTCTTACTTCTTGGGTCATGGCAGAGGATCGATCACCATGTCACCCTACTAGCAAGCAGCTCAGGCCATATAGAGATGACCTCCCTAAATTGGCTTTCAGTTTGAATAATGAATCTGACAAAGGCTGTGTATGCAACTTCATGGTCACAGGCGGGTGGCAATGGGCTAACACTACTCTTCACCAATGGCCACGGTTGAGACCAGAGAGGTGGGCTGTGAGAATGCAGGGCTAAGCTATGAGATAATGTCTCCACTGAGGCCTGTGTGGCTCAAGAAAATTCCCTCCCAGAACTGACTACAAAACAGGTTACTCATTAACCACAACCTGAATCTGGCTGTTCCATTCATTTCTCAAGAGTGCTTTGCTCCCCTTTTACAAGCCTTGCCTGCCTGGCCATTGGTCTAGCACGTCCATTTGCAATTCCCTCACCATTTTCCCTGATGTGAACGTGATCAATACATACAGAGGCTCTGGCTGCCTCCTGGCCTTTTGCTCCCCAGGAACAGCTAGTCACCCAGATCCCTGTTCACCACCATGTTGTCTCTTGCTTTCTTTTCACGATGCACCATAACACTTTGCAGGACACTGGGGATGCCCTGCAGAGGTCCCTAACAGGTCACCACTAAGGCACCTCCGGAGGTCTTGTAGAAGTTGGGCACTTTATCACCAAAGGTTGTCTTAGCTTGGAAGTAGACAGCAGTCAGTGCAGCTCTGTGTCTAATGTCCCAACATGGATGCACCACTGTAAGCCATATAGGACGACCTCTCACCGCTGGTTCTGTAAATATTTGTAGGAAGAATTCATTCATGTACTTTATCTGTGTCCATTTCATGTTGTTAGGTATGCAACTGCAGTATCATGTGCAACCTGATTCCAAATAGCAGTGACACCCTGGTGGGCAGCGATAGGCCCTGTGAAGAGAAATGTTGAATGATACATGTTACCATGTTACGTCCTGGATGTCAGCTGCAAGAAAATTTAGAGACTCTGGCCATTTAATTTGAAATTTGAATTTGCAGAAAACAATTTTTCAAGTTCCATGGGGACAAAAATAGCTACTATGTCTCTCTATGGCTGTTTTCTAGGAGAAAAAATAGTCTTCTCTTTCTTAGTACTGAAACTTTGCAAATCAATGTTTGAAAAACATTGTGTGTGTGTGTGTGTGTGTGTGTGTTTGTAGCTGGCAGAGTCTTATTTTCAACTAAATATTGTGTGGCACCACAAATTATAACTTTTTTCAAAAGTCCAAAGAAAGGCTTAATCCACTTAAATCTTTTAATATTAAAATTTAGGTAAAAATTCAACCAACTAGACTTATAATACCAAAATTACAACCAACGCATTGCCTGTGTGTCACAGTCCATGAACGTCAGTGTTAAATTATTCCTGCTGCTGGTTTTGCCTCAGTGAGGAACATCTGGCATCTCAGCTAAAGGGCCGTAGCCTTTGGACAGTTGTGTCCTGTCCAGCCTGCCTGAGCCCCGGATGGGTGTCGGCTGATACCTGCCAACATCTCCCCTGGCACAGCCCTGTCCCTGCTCCACCCCTGTCCGGCCCCCTGGAAGAGCCAGCTCTGGAAGCATCGGGGAGCTGTCTGAACTTCCCTGAAATCTCCAGCAAGAGATGGGGAAGTGGACTCCCACCGGGGCTCAGCTTTCCTCTGCTCGTTCCCGTGCCTCACTTTCCCCTTCTCTCTCTCCTCTGGATCTCTGCCTTCTCCCCCAACCCCTCAGGCTCTTTCCCTCTCTCTTCCTCTTGTTTCTGTCTCTCTCCCTCCCCTCCCTGGTTCTTTCTTTCCTCCTTTCCATTTGTCTGTTTCTGTCTCTGTCTGATTATCTGTGTGAATCCATCTCTACAGTACCCCACCTCTCTCTGTGCTCCTCCTGTCTTGCTCTGGCTCTCTGGTACCACATACCACATCTCACCCTCATCTGCCATGGCCTGGCTTTGGTCCCTGAGCAAACCCCGCCTCACCAGACTCACCCGCCTGAAGGGGGCGCTGCGGGAGACTTTAGAGAGGGGAGCCCCTGACACTTCCTGTTTTAATGTTGAAGCCATGAATTCTCTCCGCTCTCGCATCCCCTCCAGAGAATAAAACAGCCAGGAAAAGAGCGCCTGGTAGTAACAGATGTCGTTATTGTTGCTGCTTATTTACTTTATGATGTTATTAGATTCCGTGAAAAGAAGCACCTGATTGTGGAGTGAAGACAGCAACTGCGTGACACCAGAGTGGGACAGTGTCCCAGTGCGGTGAGCCATGCCTGCTAATCCCCGGGGATGGGGACAGACAGAGAGCCTTTGCTGGGTCACATTTGAGTTTGCCCCGGGGCCTCCTCCAGGGGGCCTTCTGTGCATGCCTTGTGAAGTCCAGGCTTAAAACGACCCTGCTATGTCAGTGTGTAGAAACCCCCACCCTGAAGTCTGATCAGCCTGCACATCCAGCCCATCCCCAGCTCCCCAGCGATGTGTGACCACTGCCTGCCTTAGCAAGAACCTCATGAGCCTGAGGATTATTTGTGGCCATTTTTCATCCCGCAGCCCCACCTGCTCCTCACCCAAGCTGTGTTCAGAGGGGAGCCCAATTTATCTCCACCCCACCAAATCCCAGGCCTGGTGCCACGGCCCTGATCCCACCAGCAGCAAAAATCTTTATTACGAATAAAACCTGCCTTACTGCGCTCCAGCTAGTGCCACTGAATAATTTTTCCTGTAACACCACACGGGATCAGAAATGGATGTAGCCCAGCACAGGTCCTATTCATGTATATGTGGGCAGAGCTTCACCATAGTACTTGTGGGAAGGGCCGTCAAATGCCCAAGTGGCCAGTGGCCATCTGCAGAGCTACAGCCCTGCCCCTCAGCGATGCATTTAGGAGCCTAATGGACCAGGCACGGGCAGTAAGTAGGTCAACTCTTGGCTGATTCCAAGCTCGCTGTTCAAGCTAATATCTGGGGGCTCTCCAAGCAGCTCACATTTAGCAGAGGATACCTCGACGAGTTCATTTTATTCTCAGTAAGTTTTAAACTTTAGAATTTCCCTCATGGCACCGTGGAGGGGGCTGTGCACCATCCAGGTGTTGCACAGAGCACAGAGGAAAAACAAAAACAATGGAACAAATTTAGCCATTGTTTAGCAAATACAGGAATAGAAGGGGAGCAGATGCTGTTCTTTTCCTTGTTTATCTGCTTTTTGAATGTTGTCAAATCTCCCGAGATGCTGCAGCTGACTTGGGGGTGGGGGACACCCTCCTAGGAGACGTTTGCGAGTGAGGCGGAAGGAGGAAGGGGAATTTACCTGGCACTTGGGAGAACACCATCTCACTGTGCCTTCGGATGCCGCATCCTCACAGCCCTCTTGCTGAGTTCTGCACCTTGGGTCCTAGTCGGTCTGATGGAATAGACAATAGGAATCCTGTGTTTTTTGGGTGTTTGTAATTCTCACAGTATCCTCCACTTGGCTTCATGCATGGAAAATGAGTGCCGGTATGAATTTGGGGCCGGAGACCTTAACCTCTGAAACCATCTTGGATGTTCACGTTGGACCCCGTTTCCCAAGGAGATGTTGAGAGTGGAGAGGGCACCCCACTGGATTTTTTTCTCCTTTTATCGCTGGCCAAACTCCCCGACTCCTCCACTCCCAGACACCTTTTTTGCAATACTGGGGATTAAACCCAGGACTTTTGCACTGAGTTACATACCCTGTCTTTTTTTTTTTTTTTTATTTTGAGACAAAGTCCTGCTAAATTACTAAATTGCCCAGGCTGGGCTTACACTTACAACTCCCCTGCCTCAGCCTCCCAAGTGCTGGGTTAGAGGTGTGCGCCACTGTGCCTGGTCCCCTGCTCATTTTCTAAATAAGCAGTCTGCAGTGCGCAGAATCTTCTCCCGACTGGTTTTCAGCTCTATTTCTTTCTCTGCATTGTAGGGGCCCAACTCAAGCGCTCCTCTCTGCCATTTATCTCATACTCCCTATGTCATCTTTGCTGTGTTCCTTCCAGGCTTTGATTCTAAGTTTTTGTAACTGTGAGATGCGTACCACAAAAGAGCAGCAAAAACAGGAATGAACAACTGAAAAATCTGCTATGACATGAACATTCTTTTACCCACTACCCATGCTGAGGAAAAGGGCATGATCACGAGCAAAGCCCTGCCCAGAAGTGCCTGCTGGCCTCAAGTCCCTGGGTAGGACTCTCTTCTGGGATGCATACCCCATATCATCTGGTATCTATTCCTTTTCTTTTTTGATAGGTTTTTTTCCACTCTTGAATTATTCGTGTACCCGTTTTTGGCAGTTTAGAAGCTTTTTATTTATTTGTATTTACAGAATTGAGAGTTGAACTCAGGGCTTTCACATTGAGCTACATCCCCAGCCCTTTTTATTTTTTATTTTGACACAGGTCTTCACTAAATCCCTAAGTTACCCACTTAGGGTTTCAACTTTTGATACTCCTGCCTCAGCCTCCCAGAAGGCTGGGACTCCGGGCCTGTACCACCACATCGTGCAGATTTGGAGTTTTTATACAAATATTTATACCATGTGCTCATGTACAGCTTTCTCTTCATCTCTCCATAGCCTAGCTTCCAGTCAGTGTGGCTGCGTGCGTGTGGCTGTAATCCACCCTTCTTTCTGTGCTGCAGTGGGTGGTGCGCTGGTAAAATGTCACAAGGTGTCTGCAGAAGGCAGAAGTCCTGATGCCCACCCTGCGTGGTGTCAGTACCCCTCTCCAGCTTGCTCGCAGGGGTGAGTCCACTCCAGCACCACTGCAGAGGAAGGGTGTGGGGACTCCGGCCCGAAAAGGAGCGCGCTCCGGCCCTCACCACAAGCACCTGCGGCCTCCTCCATGCGCAAGGAGCACGCTTGGCCCTTCCTAATGCTTCTGCTCTTGTGAACATCATTCTCCTTTCCTTTCATTTGTCTTCATTGGTGGGTGTTTGCAGTACCCGGTGTTTCCACTCCTGGTGTGGAGTTGGTTTATGCACAGAACACATCGTCATTCCCTTTTCCCTCCCTTCCTCTTCTGCTCCCCCTTTCCCTTTAAGAAAGCTCTATCTCCTTCCCATTTTCTATCTTTTATTTTGCTCCTCATTTATAACCGGGTTTCCCAGATAAGAGAAGCCATGTGATATTTAAGCTTGCATGTCTGACTTATTTCACTTGACATGATGATGGTCTTCTGGGGCAGCCATTTTTCTATAAATAACTAAGTTCATCTTCTTTATGGTAGAATAGTATTCCACGGCTATTAAGGCCAGGTGTGGAAACAGCTGCCGGGGACTATCTGGGGAAACACCTTCATCCTCTCCCCTTGTCAGAGGATGTGTTCCCGCAGGAGTGCACCAAGCATCGCGCAGGAGCCACCAGGTCTGTCTGCTTCCGCACAGTGAGGTCGGGCCGAGACAAGCTGCAACCAGCGGCGGTGGAGAGATCGTGCATGCACTGCCATAGACGAGAAAGCGCTCTCAGCAGCCCTCCACGCGGCCGTTGCGTCCTCGTCTGCATGCACGCTTTCCCGGCTCCAGGCAACCAGGTGCCACGCAGCCCAGGTCCAGCTGAGGGGTGAAGAGCGTGCTCCCACGGGCTTCCTCAGCACGCTCATAGCGAGTCTCCACAGAATGTCGGGTCCTTATTTGCTCTTTAAGAGCATTTTCATTGTCTGGAGAGCTTCATACTTCCAAAGAATTTAAAGTTTAGTTTTCTATGTGCCATGTAACACCTTCAAAAGGCTCTGCATAGACATTAATTTAACTTGGGCAGAGTTGAAGGCATGGTATTGAATCTTTCAAAGTATACCTTCTACTAAAATTCTTCAGTTTTTCTCTAAGAAATATGTTTGTGTATGATACTGATCTATTACAAATTTCATAGGCTATTATGTATTTATAGATCATATATTTCACATATAACATTTTTATAGCATGTTTACATTTCTGTATTTTTAGATCTTCATATCACTTCTAGGTAGTTATGTTTGGGGTGCTTTGTAAATATCTTTCTTTTTAAAAAGTCTGTATTTCTGCTGGTTGCTGCCAGAATTTGTTCATAGGTCTTTGTATCTGGAAATTTTACGAATTCTCTTGGTGATTTGTTTGTTTAATCTGTGTGCAGTTTTGCATGTTTAATCTCAGTTTTCTCCGATGACAGCATGAACAGTCTGGTTGCCTTTGTGGTCCTGGCTGTCGCTGTCTCCGAGGGCCCACCTCTTCCCTCCCGCCCCACGTGGAGAAGCCCAGGGGGCTGGGAACCCCCCCAAACAAACATACATGGCACTGTTCCCACCACCTGACTCCGGCCTCGCCTGGGCCCCCCTGGCACCAGCCTGACCCCCGGCTCCCTTCTTCCCAGAGAGCTTCACTCTGCTGTTAGCCATGTGCGTGGTGTCATCTGTCCTTGCTGCTCAACTCAGGTTTGGGTAGTTTGTCATCTTTGCAGAATAAATAAGACAGCAACAGTTTTGTGGTCTCCACTTCTGGTTTGTCTTTGTTTTTCTTGCCTTACTAAGCTGGCTGAAACTCTGACATAATGCCCAGTACAAGTGCAGTGCGACTCTGTCATAGAGGAGGTAAACCTGGGCCATTTGTAGGAGATTGGATGCACCTGGAGACTGTTAGTGCAGTAAGTCAGACACATGCTCTTACATACTGTATGGCTTCTCCTACATGAGAAACCCACAGTATAAATAAAGGGCAAGCTAAAGGACAGATCACAGGAAGGAGGGAGATAGGTTTTCCCAAGTGGGAAGAAGAAATTGAGAGGAAGAGGGGAGGGAAAGGGGGTGGGAAAAGGAGTTAAGATGTACCGAGTGTGGGCACCCACTCCACGCAGGACTGTAAATAAAAGCAGTGGATACCACAGTCTGCTTCTTCCCTGGTGAGAGTGAAATTTGCCATGGTAGAGTTTAAAGATATTCTCTACCAAAGTAAAAAAGTTCCCTTTTTTCTTGGGTCATTATGGAGTTTCTCGTGAATTGAAGTTAGAAATTATCCAAAACCTTTCTTCTGCATCTGTTGAGATAATCAGGATTGTCTGCCTATAATCTATTAATGTGATAAACCACCTTGAGAGATTTCTTAGTGCTAAATCCACCTTGCATTTGTGAGATAAGCTAGATTGCTCATGATTTATACATTTTACATTATGTGCACTCAGATCAGTTAATAAATTGTTCAAGTTTTATAGAAAAAGGCAGGACTGTAACTTTCCTTATATGATTTTATGCAAACTTTTAGACAGATGCTATCATATACTTGTGTGAGTTTCATTAAAGATATGGTAGGCATTTTATCTTTCCTATAACTTCATAATTTTTTAAATGTAGAATTATTTATTTCTTGGATGTTTAGTGAGAGATTTTTCATTTCTCACTTGTTTAAATTATTAATGTATTGAAATGCATTAATGAGTTGATTCATAGTATTTTTCATAAGTTTTTATGCTGCAACAAAAACTAACATTTTTCATTTATGCTTTTTATAATAAATCTTGTCATAGGTTACTAATTTTATTAGAATTATTAAAGAACCAACATTTCTAGGTTTATTGAGTCTCTATATTTTCTATTTTTAACTTCTATTTCTTCATCTCACATGTACCTATTTTGCATGTCTTACTGTTCTCAGCTCCCTTCAGAGGAATTACTTCCTCACTAATTTGCAGTCTTCTAACCCTGACATTTCAAGCTTTATGTAAATGACTCTCCTCTGTTTTGATACAGACCATTTATGATACCGCATTATATTATTTATTTATTTCTCAGTTTTGGAGGAGCTGGCGATTGAATCCAGGGCATTGTGTATGCTACCTAAGCACTCTGCCACTGAACTACACCCTTAGCCCTGCTTTTTAAATTTTAGAATTGGTACATACTGTAGGAGCTTGTCAATCAGTTGAGAGCTTGTCAATGGATAAATAGACAAAACATCCGTGTACACAGTGGAGTATTAATCAGGTGTAGGAAAGAAGAGAACAATGGCAATGGGTGGAACTGGATGTCACCGTGTTGGATAAACCGTGCTGCACGCTTTCTCGCCTCTGTGGCATCGAGGGAGGGAACAACACCACTAAAGAAGAAGGGAGACTTGGAGAACAGTGAAGCGCTGGGGCCGGGGCCGGGTGGGGGCCCTGCGGGCTGGAGGCGACGAGGGAGGACACATCACCGCGTGGAGTGATCACGGTGAAACTCATTTATCTGTGCAGTTAATACTCACTTAAAATTCAGTTCAAAATATGTATCCCCCTTTCTGTTATGACTTACTCCACATCTAAAGAGCTACGTAGGAGCATATTTCCTTATTTCCAGACCTAAAGGATGTCCAGAGTTATCTTCAGCACCTGATTTCCAACACTCACTTTTATTTATTGAAGGCAATGTTCCTTGCATCCTCCCTCTACTTACTGAGACTAGGTTTGCCACGTCCTTATCTGAAGGGCTGCCTCCTCCTGACTGCAGGGGCCCGTGTGTCTATTAGGTCAGGTTTCTCAAGTCAGTGCATTCAACTAGGCGATCCACATGTTATTTTTTCCAGTTATTTTATCAAATAAAATGTTTAAAAGATCTCCCTGGATGCTTGTGCACTTGTGTTTTCCTTTTTTATTCATTTCAATCCTTTTTTACTCATTTCTATAGTGTGACCTGTATTGCTAGACAGAGATTTAAAACTCTTACATGTTCCTGCTCTGTGGCATCTTGTGTCACTAAAAATAAGCCTATTTCTCTCTGGTCCTAATAGTTCCTTTATTCTGATCTATTTTGTCTGATATTAAAATAATGATATCACAATGGAGTATTTAGTCAGTCATAAAGAAGAATGAAATTTTGTCATTTGCAGCAAAATGTGCAGGTCTGGAAATCACTTGTTGAGTGAAATAATACCCAGACTCAGATAAACAAGTGTCACATGCTTTCTCTAATAGGTGGAATCCAAAAAATGACAAGAAGGTAAAGGGAGGCCATTATTAGACAAGAAGGGGGTAAGGGGAGGCCTGAGTTTGGGTGGGTAAGAGAGTGGCTGCATACAGCAAATATATTGTGCACACTGAAGCCCCCCAAAGCTGCAAAACTGGAGAGGAGGGGCTGAGGGGTGATGGGGGAATGATCAGAGTAGGTTATGTGTGTTTATAAGTCGCCAAAATGAATCCCACGAATGTGTACAATCAATTATAAACGAAGTGGAAAACAAAGGAGAGAAAAGGAAAAAAAATAATGATACTAGCTGTGATTTTTTCACATTTGTCAAATGTACTTTTCCTACCTTTTGTTAAGCTCGTTGTGAACATTGGTTTTCCCAGGTCACCTGGGAAGACCGCAACTCACAGCTCCATCCTTGTGCAGCGGGGTCATTGGGGTGCCCTTTCTCATGTATCCTATGCAGCATCATCTTTCTGTCCTCTTTGCCATTTCCGTACTTGGTTTCCTCTCCTTCCTTACTGCGGTGTGGGCTTGACTTGCTCTGCTGGCCCCTTGGTCTCCCCACACTTTGGAAGCACACATGTGTCCTTAGTGGCTATTACAGAGACCATAACACCCATCCTTAAACTTCCAAGCTGTAAAAGTGGGGATCGAAATATTGCGAACACATTTTTGTGTTTTTTTCCCGGTACCGGGGATCGAACTCAGGACCGTGCGCTTGCGCTTGCGCTTGCCTGGCAAGCGCTTATGCCGCTGAGCTATACCCCCAGCCCCCCAAGCTGTAAAAGTGATCAGCCTTTTTCCTATCATCTCAAAACAAAAAACAAAAATGAAAACAAAACAAAACAAAAAACCCAAACCAAGGCCCTTAGAACTCTTGAACGTAAAAACCTGTGCTGGGTTACATTTTCATGAATTTTAGCTCTAATTTAAATCTCACTATCCACCATCATTATTTTCTCCAGTCTATGTTTAGTTAGACTTAACATGATTTTTACTTTTTAAAAATTTTATCTGGTATTTTGGATCACCCATCTGATATTTTTCTTTCTGCCCTAAAATATATTCTTTAAAATCCTGATGACTCAGAGTGCTCAGGGGGTGAATTCTCCAGTTTTGTGTCATGAACCTTTCCTTCTTCCACCCTTGTGCTCCAAGCACATGTCTGTCACATGGGCCACTCTGGGCCTGCAGTAACCGCACAGCAGGGCTGCATTTGGGCCTTGGTTTTTGCTACTAAAAAGCATACCACCAAAGCATGCTCCTTCACATCATATGCACCTTCCCTCTGAAGAGTTTAAGATTTTCTCTGTGCCTTCACTTGTGCCTATTTTGTCTGATATGGAAGTATCGACCCCAGTTTTGGCTCATTAGTCTTTTCCAAGTGTAATTTTTTCACTCTGGTTGTGGGTTGTGTTTCACAGTGGATGTGTCTGATTCACACTGTTGAGCATCAGGATAGAACAGGTTACCTATGATGAACGCAATCCTAAATCTCAGTGACATCAAACCAGTTTCTTTCACTCTTGTGGTACATGACTATGACTGGTCACCTAAGGCTCTGCTCCACACCATTTTCAGCTGACTAGTGGGACAGATTCCCTCTGGGCCACTGCTAGCCATCATGGTGGCAGCAGTGATACAGGGATCCAGACAGCATGAGGTTAAACAAGCATGCTGACTCCCATGGCTTCCAACTCAAAGTGACACCCATCACTCTGGTTGGATTCATTGGCCAATGTGAGCCCATACACACAACCATAGCTCAGTAAGCATCTGGGGGAAATTAATTGTACAGCTAGAATGATGTAAAATTACCACTGTCCCTCCGCATCCATGGGGTACTGGTTCCGGGACCCCTGCCAATACCAAAATCCATACCTGCTCAAGTCCCCGATACATAATAGTGTAGTGTCTGCACATAACCAGTGTGCACCTTGCCATACACTTTACAGCCCCTCTAGACAGCTTATAACACCCAGCACAATGTAAACGTGATGTGAATAGCTGTTACATGCATTGTTTAGGGAATGGTGACAAGAAAAGTGTGTGTACATGTTCAGTATAGGTTCTTTTCTAAAAATATTTTTCACCTGCAGTTGGTTTAATCTGCAAATGCAGACCCTGTGGTTATGAAGGTCTGACTGTATAATCAAAAGCTATTTTCCATTTTTGTCTACTAGTCCTCAGTTGAGAATGATTTTCACTGGTGTGGAATTCATATGCAAACATGGGGCCCTGCTTTTGCTCTTATGCTTTCTCAACCTGAGACTAATTTGGAAGCATCCTAAGAAGTGCAGATGGAAGGCAGGATGGGCATGGATTAGAGCCCAAGCCCTGGTGTCTTTCTTGTCACTCTGCTTAGGTGTGAAGGAATGCAGCCTCACCTGGTACCTGTGGCCAGCAGCTACCAGAATTTGGGGAGCCATTCCTAGGTAACTCCACCCTCCAGCTTCCCACTTCTGTCATCTTCCTTTGGGGGAGCTGCAGTTTGGCTAGGGGTTGGCCTAGGACACCTCCTTGCCCTACAAAAGAAGCACCTCATGGAAATGGGGCCACTGTCCAATTTTCTAAGTGGTACAGCAGAGGGCATACAGGTAAAAGTTGCCAGCCACTTTCAGTCCAAGCGGCCTTGCTTATTAATTTTTAATAAATCAATAAAATTGATTTATTGCAAAGTCAGTTCAGGGTTTCTGTTTTCCAGCTTGCTGTCATTGGCCTTGGAAGTGGGGAGACATTCCCCCTAAAGTATAGGCACATATTGGTGATCAAATCCAGCTTCTGCTGCTGGCATGCATTTTCTTCCTTCTTAATGCCACCCACCTCTCAGAGGAAGAAGTTCCTTGCCAGGTGTCAGTTTGAATCAGAAGCCCCTGGGGGCACACAAGCCTGGAAACCTCATCCTCGTGCAGCATCTGAAATGCAGCCTGCAGGACAATTTCCTGAAGCTTTTCCATAGTGTGAAATGGCATATGGCTTATGCCCTAGGCAGCTGGACAGCATCAGTGCCAACACGGCTGCCCAGGGTCACAGTGGGCAGTACTGTGTACCCCCCGGAGGGAGGTTAGGGCCCATGTTGGGATAATTGTGATGATGGCCGTGTCATGATGAAAACTGTCCCTTGGCCTGGGGTCCAGTAATGAGCTTGCAAGTTGAGATTGTCAGAGGCATCCTTGGAATGCAGCAACTCTAATTAAATGAGATGCCTGATATTTTTGTTTTTCTCCTTGTTGGAACCACTGCTGGAACTAATGGCTACTAATTACAAGTGGTGTTTGCAAGAGACACCTAGGGGCCCTGACAGGTGGCACCCAAAAGCCCTTCGGTGGAAGGACAGAGGAACAGGCTGCCATAGAAGCAGGAAACATGCAGGGTGGCCACAGCCCTGCCTCCCGGCTCTTGGATATTTGCTTGGATGGCAGGGGTTGTCATGGCCCTTCCCATTGCAGAGATGACAATCAAATAGCTCTTCTGACTGTTGGGACCTTGTGGAATCACAGGGAAAACAGTCAGGCTTTGAGGAGTAGAGCGCCAGCATGGAGTTTTCTAAAACAGAGCAGAGATGCCTGGCAGGAGAGATGAGCAGGGGGAAAGTGGTGCTGTAAGGGAGGTAGGGATCCCATCCTGGTCTGCTGAATGCTGATGGGGTGCTGTAATTTGCTTTCAGAGGTTTTCATTACAGAGGTGGAAAAAATAATCAGTGGGTCCCCCCACAAGTAAGAGTCATTGTGCAGGACCCACAGGGAGGCTAGTGGCTGGTGTCTTTGAAAGTGTGGCTGTTACCAGATGTCTCGAGGGCAGTGGGCATTGGAGGAGGTGACATCGGGCCATTGGAATCTGAGTCTTGGCCAAACCCAGGCTGGGGGTTGGGGACTTGGATACAGTTGGGGTCACACAGTCACGCATCCAGGGGGTGGTGAAGCCACGATGCACACCTGTCTTTCTGACCCCAAGCTCTGCCTTTCCAGTGACCCCAACTGGCATGGGTGGGCATTCAGCACACACTGGCCACTGGTCACAATCCACCCTACAGCTCTTCATGATGAACCAGCTGCTTGATGTGGCTCTAAGTTAGCATTCTGTAGACTGTCTCTCTTTTCCAAACGCCAAAGTGACTGGGGTCCCATTGATGAAATGCACCCAAACTGGGGCCACTATAGCTTTCTTAAGGGCCTCTTAACTGGGCTCTAATTCCCTTTTACCTGATTGTTGATACTGTGCATAGCAATCCCAATAAAAGCTGCTATCTTTTCAAAGTTCTCCGTTACCAGAATCCTGGCAAGTGGGCCTGACTGGAGGTCACAGCAGAGCACATCCTTCACCTGCAGGAGTAACTGATCAGTGGAGAGGGTCGAGCTGGGATGAAGCTGGAGGGAGTTGATATCTGTACATCCACCCCAGGGAGATGCGGGTCTAGACTGCCTAAAGGACTGTCTTTAGGTGCTGACAATGGCCTCGGATCATACAGGGGACAGACAAAGACCTCTTTGGCTACCTGGTGGTATATGTGGTCCAGCCATCTTGGTGTAACTGTGGTCTGCTTGTGAACTATGTTAGAACTGTGGAGTCAGAGACGATGATTTCCTGCAAGCCTGGCTGCACCTGAAACTTGAGTTCAGCTGGGGAGGAGAAATGAGTCAGAGAGAACAGACCAGAGGGGCAACATGGCATTTGTTGGGGCAATGACCATGTCTTCCCTCTGGTTTAGGGCAAAAGCACTGTGTTGGCAGTCTGGCGCAGGAGTGTCTCGGTCACTTTCCTCTTGACTGGGACACAACACCCAACAGCTGCAACTTAAACAAGGAGAGGTTGGTTTTGGCTCACGGTTTTTGTCCACAGTTGGCTGACTCCTTGCAGGATCAGCATGGCAAAGGGGCAGAATGGAGGAAAGGTGCTCACAGCTTGGCGGGCAGGGAGCAGAGAGAGAAGGGAGGAGCTGTGGGGTGGACACTCCCTGACCCAACCCTAGTGACCTGCTTCTTCCACTAGACCTCATCTCCTCACAACAAGTCAGCTGTGGTGCCCCAGGGGTCTGTTCCTCTCCCACCTGTGTGCACATGAAGCTCTTGGGGACATCTAGACAGAAACTATAACCTGGCTATTATAAAAGCAAGCAGTTGATATTTTGTGTATTATTAGGTCACTGGGAATTTTTGAAAACAACTTTATTACTCTTGTCTTGGGGGAGGAGAGAGATTAGGAAAATGTAAGGCTAATTGGCCTTGTCTTACCAGCTATAAAGGAGCACTTCTTAGGTGATTAGCATGTCTGCATGAATCAGACCCAGAATGTAAGGCAGCAAAGAGACAGAGGCAATGCAGGCAGAGATGGCCACCTTTATCCTGCTTAAGCTTCCACGAGAAAGCTGCAGGACCCAGTGAGAGTCAGTGTGTTCAGCAAAAGAGGACTCTGAGTCCTTACTGTGCTTCGGTAGGTGTCCAGGTGGAGAAGGGCTGATGGCCTTTCCCCCGGGCCTGTACACTTAACTACCTTGGTCCCCTATAGAAAGAAACCTGAACGTCATCTTGGCTGTGCTGTGTCTCCAGCTTCCTTTGCAGCTAACTGTTGACACATGTCGAGGTTTGGGTATGAAATGTGCTGCAAAAGACCCGTATGTCCAGGGGTGTGGCTCTGGAAGCTGATCAGATCATGGGGCTGCTCTGTCCAGCCAGGGGTTACATGCTTATAGATCCTTAGGTAAATGTGCCGTTAGAAGGAAGAGCTTGTGGAAGATCTGGGTCACTGTGAGTGCAATTTAGGAGGCTTTATCTCACTCCTGGGCTCCTCTCTTCTCAGCTTTCTCCCCACTATGAGGTGAGCAGCTCTCCTGTGCCTGAGCCTTCCACCATGCCGCCCTGCCTTGGAGCTGGCTGATCATACAAGGACTGAGATGTGAGCCAAAGGTGTTGGCTATGGTGTTGCAGCGATAAGAAAGTGATTAACAAGATAGGCAAGAAGCACTTAACTCTCCATTTTCTCTGTGCTGGCCAGAGGGGGCACCTAATTAGGCTGACAATTGTCATGCCCCTCCCATCACTTTCCTTTATTTCCTTCAGCTCCTCATAGATTGGGACAGCTTGCTTCCGGGTACCCTCCTCTCCAACATGAGAGAAGCTTGACCACTCTGAATATTTCAGAGACCACTGTTGCCTCTTTTGCAGAAGGGAGGGAACACCCTGGTGTGTTTAAGACCAAAGAGCGAGGGATCTGCATTCATTAACATCCCCATCCCCATAGCTAGCCTTTCAGAAGATTCTCTGGTTTCAGCTCTGCTCCTGATCATTGCCGTGAAAGCTGAGGCAGTCCTGCAGCCCTGCACCAACCACAGGCCTGCACTTGGACCAATCACAAGCCTACAGCCGCTATATAAGCAGCAGAAGTACTCCCTCCTGTGTACTGACTCCCTATGAGGCAGCACAGCCCCTGTTAGCATAAAGACTCATTTTAATGTTCCTGTAAAACCGTTCCTGTTAAACTGTTCCTGTTTTATTTCTCGAATAGTGTGGGTTCCAAAAGTCCTGTAAATCTGCTCAGGATTACTTATTCTGAGTAGCATGGACAGAGTGGCTGGTTCAAAAGAAAGAGCAATAAACACTCTGGGCTGGTAGCACAAAGAGCCCCAGAGAACAGCAGCCAGTGAAGATGGGCAGCAGACCAGCACTCAGTTGAGTCAGCCTATGGTGTCCACAAGCTGGTACTGGGTAGCTACCGGCAGCAGCAGCAGGGACCAGCAGCTGGTATCCAGCATTCCCTGGTGTCACCTGGTGACATCAGGCTGCTAGCAGAGCTGTACTGCACTGATTCACAGTTTCCACTGGATCAAGCAAAGGCCGGCTGGCAACACTGAAACACCATGTGAATAAATATTGACTAGTGGCAAATAAGCCAAAATAATGTATACTAATGCTGGACTGTTTCCTACAAGTAAAATGTATGCCTTCCTACCTGTTTCCCTTCCCTAAACCCACTAGCTGGAATATGGATGTACAAAGCATGAACCTCCAGCAGCCATCTCAGGCCATGAGGAGGAAGCTTCTTGGAGAAAGGATCATGCAACAAGATGGCAGAGAGAGCCTCGGTCCCTGATGATAGTGGAACGGAACCCCCTATTGGTCCTGAACTGCAGCTGGAACTCTAGAGAGAAAGAGAATTTCTTGTTCAAGCATCTCTTCTTTGGGGCCTTTTGGTTACAGCAGCAAGGCTGCATGATACCTATTACAGATTTGGCTTTTACCAGCAAGCATCTGTAGGTCCTGACCATGAGGACAGTAGTCTGGCCAGCCTATCAGTTGTTTTGCAGTGCAGCTTATCCTTGTTGGTTCCTAAGAGTGATTGAATTAAAAATTTTAAGAAATCAAAGCACTTTCCCTGTCCTACTTTTACAAGCCACTCAGCACACTGGTGCCAACACAGATTGTGAGGATTGTCATCATGCACCAAGCTAGTGGTTCTCCAGCCAATGCCACAATGATGATCCAAGGATTTGATTCTGACACTACCTAGAGATGGTGTCAGATCCCACAGGCCAGGGACCCCACTTAAGATGCCCATTGTGAATGGTACAGCGGCACCTTGGTTCACAAATTTAATTCTTTCTACAATTCTGATCGCAACCTGAATCAAAAATGGTTAGGTTCAATGTTGACCTTAAGGGGAAATTTGATTTGGTTCAAGACCAGAATCACAGAAAGAATTCAGTTTGTGAACTGAGGTACAATTGTATAAGAACTTGTCACCTCCACTTCTGTCCAATTGGTTATAAATCAGCTAGGGTTCTCATAGCCCCCACCTCGGGGTTAGTTTGCTAGAGTGGCTTAGAACTTGCAGAGACTTTGATGTTTATCCATTTATTAGGGAGGCTTTTGCAAATACAGATGAATAGCTAGATGGAAGAGGGGTACAGGGTGGCATCTGGGAGGGGTGAGGATCTTCCACACACCCACATGGGACTGCTACCATCCAGGAGCCCCGTATTCAGTTACTCAGAATCTCCCCTAAGCCCTGTCCTTTTGGGCTTCTGGGACGCTTTGCTACCCACGTGTGGTTGTATCTTTGACTACTGGTGAGCAACTCAACTTTCAGCCCCTCTCCTCTTCCAGGAGGCTGGCGTAGGGCTGACAGTTCCAACCTCCAACATGTGGCTGGTTCCTCCTTAACCAGGCACTGTCCTGAAGCTAGGCAGGACCTCACCCCTGCGTCACTTCATCAGAACAAAAGCTTCTCCCATCCAGCAGGGCCTTCCAGTGGATTAGGAGCTCTGGGGAAGAAGCCCCTATCATTCAGGAAATTACAAATGTCTTAGAAGCTCTGTGTCAGAACTAGGAGCCAAAGGCCACATCTGAGAACAAAGGATGCTCCTAGCATCCCCATCTATGCAGGTCTTAAGGAGCTATATGTCAAGATTTGGGTGTGAAGACAAAGTACACATCTCACAATGAACTATGTGAGAGTATAAAAAGCTATGAGTGATTGTGAACTAACAGATAACTAATTCAGAGATTCACAAACTCTGCAACAGAATACTGAGACTCTTGTGTGGTTAAGAATAAGACTGCCGTGGCCAGGTAAGTATGGGACATACTACACCAGGTCCCTCACGTGGGGACACGTGGCACATATGTCAGTCTCGCAGAGGTCCTAGCAGTTCTCTTTCTCCAGAGATGAAAAATATGTAGCTGTCTTTTTCATCTTTCTGTAAAACTTTTAAAAATCAGAATGTAAATCATGTACAAACAAACAGTACAGAGACATACACTACAGTTCAGTGAACTTTCCCAGAATGGCTATCCCATTTGCCATCACACAAGTTAACTGATAGAGGACTGCAGACAATCCAAATAGTCCCTCCTCCTCCCTTTCACCACCTCATTTCCTTTTATTCTTTCCCAAGATGATAATTTTCCTCATTCCTAACAGTAAAGTGTAGCTGTCTGGTATTGAGCTTATATAAGAGGAACCGTAAAGTATATATTTGTGTCTGGCTTCTCTCATTCCAAATCACCTGTGTAAGATCCATTCATTTGTTGGATGGAGCATGGAATGTGCACCTTTGCCATAAAATATTCTATTGTCTATGTATACCACAATTATCTGTCCATTCTGACATCAATAATCTTCAGGATTGCTTCCCTTTAGGGGCTAATATGAATCATACTGTTGTGAGCATCCTTGTGGATGTCTCTTGCTGAGCATGTATGTGTATTTCTCCAGTGTATATACAGAGGAGAGAAGTTGCTGGATTATCCAATTTGAAGTTGGATATCACAGATTTTCCACTGTGGCCATTTGAGTTACACTCCCATCTGTCATGCATGAATTTGAGTTGTTAACAGAAGAAAGTATAATTGTATTTATTCCAGAGGCAAAAAGTAGTATCGGATTGTGGTTTATTTTCATTTCTCTCTAATGTCTGATGAAACTGAGAACATTTTGTTGTTTCTGACCCTTGAAATTTTTTCAATAGAATATCTGTTTAAGTTGTTTGTGCCTCTTTCATTATTTCTTTTCCCTTATCTTTATTTTTATAGCAATTTCAAAGAACCCTTTGTATTACCTATGACTTGTATCAGTCTCAGTGGCATCTTTTGATGAACAAAATTTCTGAATTTTAATATCATCCATTTTCATCCATTCTCTTCATTTCAATGTATTTGTGTCTTACTTTTCAAATAGTTCTCTATTCCAAGGTCATGAACATCTTTTAAAGTTTTATTTTAAATGTATAATCAACCTGGAATTGATCTTTTGGGGGTGGGTATGGTGCGATATATGTCTTAGTTGCTTTTCTCATTGCTGAGACAAAATACCCCATGCCGACCAGTTATAGGAGCAAAAGTCTATTCCAGAACAAGTCTGTAGAGGTTTCAGTCCATGGTTTGCTGGCTGCCAGGCAAGGTGGCATGGCAGAGCAGCACTACAGAGAAAAGTAGGCCATTACAAGCAGATGGGAGACAGCAAAGCAGTAGCAGCCTGCCTCTCCTTTATCCCACACCCAGGGTGGGCCTTCCATTATCCACACCCAGAACTGTGCTAAACCAATCAGGAGACTGATTTAGTAATCATGTACCCTTAACCCCAGTATCACACATCCTAGATCCAGCCAGCTCCCAAAACTCCTGGATATGGGTGTCTGAGCCTTTGGGGGAACGTTTAGACGCAAGCCATAACAACATGTAATGTATACTTTGTTTTCTCCAAATAGAAATTAAGTTGATCCAACACTATTTATTGAAAAAATAATTTTCTACCATTGTTGTTTAGTTCTACCTCATTTATAAACAAAGTATCGATGCACTTACAGTCTGTTGCTGATGTCTGTGCAGTTTCCTGGTCTATTTTTTATTCCCAGGTCAATTCCACACTGTCCCAACCCTTGTAACTGTAGGTCTCAGTATATTTTAAAGCAACTATTCTTTCTTGCTCCTCTTTAAGAGTATCTTGTTTCTTTTTGTTTTCCACATTTTTTTAAGTTGCTGAGAAAGCTGTTTTATAGTTGTTCAAAGTGATACAAATTTTGGAATTTCTCCTGACAGTACTCTTAATTTTGCTTTAAGATAGTTGATGTTGTATCAGTGATTGAAATTTATAAGCTTTATACTTTCATTATAAGGAATACTTTTTCATAATGAAATATCTTTCTATATCTCTAGACTTGTTTGATTTTTAAGTTTCAAAGTTTGTTTCAATTATATCACCCTATCATTGAATCTACTCACTGAGATTTCACATCAATCATTGTAATTTTGCAGTTTCTATTTGATTTTTTATGGTTTTTCTTTACCAAAATTCTACATCTTGTTTTACTTTCTGAACATAAAAGTTATAATTATGATAGGTCTATGTCTGGTATTTCCACTTTCTCACTTCCCTATGGATCTATCAGCATCTGCTCTTTCTCTTTGTTTTCATTAATGTGGTCCAGACTTTTTGTCTACCTGGTTACTTCACATTAAGAGTTAGGGATTGTTTCTAAGAACCTCATAGACATAACTTTTAACCTTGGATAATGTTGATTTCTTGCACAAAGATGTACCTTGCTTCTGAAAAGTGGTTCAGACCACTAGCAATTCAATTCTAGAAACTTAAGATGATGTAAAGCATGACCTGTCAATGCGTCAGTTACAACTGGCCTTGCTATTAGCACATAGTCTGTTTGGGGTCTCCACACAATGCTGGAGTATATATGTAGGTGCTGGTATAATAAGAAATACATTTGATCTTTGTTCCTGACTCCATAACAGAGCTTCTAAAACCATTGAGATTTCCTGAATAACAAAATGCTTAGTAGTCCTGACTACCCCTTTTGAATCACAGGAGTTAATATGATTTAAGGTGGAGTAGCTGCACAGCCTATAGATGGGGCTGGTTGCAGGGAAACAAATGATTAGGGGGTTGAAACTTTTAGCCCCATTCATCTACTTCTGGGAAGGAAGAAGCCGCTGGGATTAAGCTCTGAAAACTCTGAAAGAAAAAGCTTTAGTAAGTTTCTGCATCAGTACGAGAAGCTACTATGCTCAGAGAGTATGTGGAGGACACACACACACACACACACACACACATCTCTCCATACCCTGACTCCTGTGTCTCTTCCATCTTTCCATTCCTGAGTTGTATCCTTTCTAATAAGCTGGCAAATGTAAATAAAGTGTTTTCCTGGAGTCTGTGAGGCATTCTAGCAAAAACTGAACCTGAGGAAGGAATGGTCGATGGGAAGCAGGGGAGCTCTGGATTTGTGACTGGTGTCTGAAGTAGAAAAGTGGGGTGGTCTTACAGCACAGAGCCTTCAACCCCAGTCTCCAGCCAACCAGTGTAAGAAATTCAAGATGCTCTATTATGCACATGCACTGTGTGAGTGGGGGCAGACAGTGTTTCCCAGACCCTCAGCTGTCCCTCCAGCCCCTGTGACTGACAGTGCTGCTGCTGTCTTAACTGCTCGGCCACTTCTTCCATATCGGTAGACAGCCCTTGGGAGGAGGGAATTCTAAATGTCAGGCTTTTCGCTATAGGCTCCCTTCCTTTCCTACACTTTATATCCACAACTCCTTCCTGTATTGTCAGTGCCACCTTTTGTGTTACTATTTTCCCAGTTCTTCTATTTGTTTTCAGCAAGAAAACTGTCTCCTGCATTCCAACTCTTTTGCTACAAAAGGAAGAAAGCCTCACTTAACTTTCTTGGAGGTAGATTGACCAAATGCACTTTATCACAGACATACCTCTTCCACACCTACTTTCTTTTTTTTTTTTTTATTTATGTTATCATTTATTTTCTTTTTTTTTTAATTTTAGAAACATAAAAGTACAAAAACATATTGACAGACAGACACCAATTATCATAGAAAATAGTACAATCACAACTAATCTATAGACAAGGTGATATGGTCTCAACAGTGGTTATTGCTTTATCCATTGATATCTTCGAATTGTAGATGTATGGACCCATATACAGACATGCAAATTTAGTCAGACAGTTCATCCTCTCAACAACAGAAAAAAAACCACAAAAACCAAAAATCCAAAGACAAGAAACAAAGCAGGCATACATCAACAACAGCAACAACATCAACAACAACAGCAACAACAAAAAAAAAACACCGCTTGTTGCTGCTTTACATATTGATATCTTCGAAGTGTGTGTTCAGGATAACACATACAGATATACACTATTAATCTAATATCCTGTCATCGATTATTGCTTAGCATTAAGTGATATAATACAATAGTAGAACCATGTTAGCCCTCCTGCACATATGTATATTCATATATATTCCTAT